>JADDOH010005632.1:0-219141 GCA_016648135.1 Agrypnia vestita
GCTTAGAAACGGACGGTGTGTATAGACTTGATTGTCAAGACTGCGATAAAGTATACGTGGGGCGTACCATTTCCAAAGGGTCAACGAGCACAAACGGGCATGCAAACTCGGTCATCCAGAAAAATCAGCACTGGCTGAGCATTTTCTGGATACCGGCCATCATTTTGCATTCGAACCGAAAATCCTTGGAAAGCCTAAGAGTCACCATGCGCGTCTTATCAAGGAAGCACTAGAAATCTACAAGCATCCGATAAACATTAATAGAGATGATGGTCTCAAATTAAAAACATCTTGGTATCCGGCGCTTCAAAGTCATTCTCGTCGCAGACTCCGCAGAGATAGTGATCAGACAACAGATGAATCATACATACAACACATCATGACTTCGGCACGGTATTGCAAGCCGATACTTAACCACAACACCAACATTCAAGACAACACATCAGCCCTGATGATGGACCCTGCAATAGGATCCGAAACATCGGCCCGAAAGGTCGTAACAACACGGCATAATACCCCAGTAAACACAAACGTGAAAAAACTTACTAAGTTGTATGGAGATTCCGACGTATATGGTAGACACTAAACCTGATTATAGTATAATTTTGGATTTTTGGAAATTTTTCGTAGCGTCGCCCGACCGAAGCCCAACGCGTAGGTTAAGCGCCAAACCAGTTTCCACTAGTAAATGAGAAAGGGAGTATAATTAAAATTTGGTTTTTATGGATTAGTTTTTTAAAACGATATATTTAACAACTCTTCGAAAAATATTAATGTCTGAATAGCATCACCTCTTCTTCAAACTGTATAAATGAATTTTTAAATAAAATATTTGGTCTTTATTTGAAAATATACGAGATAAAGCATACCAAAGATAGCTCTATTGTATTGAAAATATACGAGATTAAGTGTACCATTGATAACTCTATTGCATGAAAACTAAAAGTGTTTCGGAGTTATAATTTTTTTGATGTTATAACAATATATTTGTTCATATTTTTTTAAGGAAATGCTTCAATAATAAATTACTCTATCATAATAAAATTGATTAAAAGCCTGTTTAGCTATGGGTTTTGCAAAATAATTTAATAAGTTTACGTTAAATTTAGCAAAAGATTTCATTTACGCGAAGAAATTTGACTTCAAAAAATCTGATAACAATTTTTGGAATCAGAAGTGCGCTTCCCTGTCGTGTTTCGGGAATGGAAGAGTGAGAAAAGGATATTGTAGAGCTTTAAATATATCAACAGAGCTGTATTGATTACCTAGGTGGTGCAATATATAGGTGAATTCATAATACAGTTAGCAATTTATATTTCGAGTTAATTGTAATGGAAAGTAAAGGCAGATCGCAACATGAATATGTATTCTGTTTCCCGTCGACGTTAGTAAATATTTATATGCGAGCTTTATCACGCCCGGCTATCGCCGGGTGTTCAGCTTGGCCCTGCGGCTGGTTTGCAAGGCTGCGCCTTATCAGTATTACATAAATTTAAGAATGAAAGAATCCGCATTGTAAAATTTTATTTTATCTTAAATAAAATCCGACGGCTCTATGTCAAAAGACCGCAGAATAAAATTGAAAGATATTTTTAATGCAGGGTAAGCTAAGCTAGGTTCGTGATATTGAGGGTCCATAAAAAACACGTTATAATGAACAAAGAGAGAAGAAACACAAACTATACACATAATGATATATTTGAAATGAAAGAAAACACTAAAATGATAAAAACCTTGCAAAAATTTAAAAAAGTTTTTTTTTACAAGGTTTTTATCATTTTATTTAAGTTGTATTGAGGCATTATTATAATCGTTATAAGTTACTATAATGATATTATTATAATCGATATAAGTTACTATAATGATAGCTCATTTTCATCTATTCATCATCACACCATCACAGATAGGAACATAGCAGCACACATCCAAAATTAAGATGGAGTGACAACGTCCTCAAAGACATTTCTGCCTTAGGGCCGGTTGTTTCAAGTTGGATTAAAGTAAGCGTTCTTTTAAAGCATAGATTTTTAAGTTCTCCACCAAACAGACGATCCGTTTTCGTAAAAGTCTATGCTTTAATTGAACGATTACTTTAATCCAACTTGAAACAACCGGGCCTTAGAGCTTCGGAACTGGAGAGAGCTGGCACTAGACCGAGATGAGTGGAGGAAAATTATTGAGGAGGCCGAGACCCACCAGGGTTGTAGTGCCAAGATGATGATGATGAATGATAGCTCAACTTTTCGCAAAAAATACGTCAGAAATATTGAAAATAAAAATGCAAACTTTGATACTCCATATCTTCACAACTATTGATATTGCGTCATGGTTGTTCCATGCAGATTTTAGACTCGTCTCGTAACATAGCCAGGAATCTACCGGAGAAGTTTCTGCCACCAGAGCTAAGAATCGAAAATGTTCACTTGATCCGAAGGGAAAGCTAACGCTCTATCATTTTTCAAGGTTTATATAATAAGCTGTTGGGTTTTCTCGGTGTCTTTTCATATTATATTGTTTAACGGCTCTAAATACAGAGAATATATGAACTTTACATTTTGACTTCCCAAGAAATAGTGTTTTCTTTATAAAAAAGAGACAAAAATTAACAAAAAAAATAATGACATGCTTTTGATTCGTGATATAAAATTTGTCAACCTCCAAAAATCTCATGATTTTACTCTCGATACTTAAGATTATTATAGACAAATGTAAATGAATTCCAATTATGAACAAAACACTATTATTATTTTCTTCCACTAGTTTATTTTTGAGTATAACACAACACGCCTCCCACCACCTAGATACCCCTTCCAATTCCACTGATCCCACAACCCATACACCGGACATTCATTTCCACACACTTCACTCTTATCTCACCACTCACCTGAGAAAGGAGACTTCCAAAACGTGTTGTGTTGTAGGTACGATACTCAAAAATAAACTAGTGAAAAAAATCTTCAAGTTTGTGTTTACTGGGGTATTATGCCGTGTTGTTACGACCTTTCGGGCCGACGTTTCGGATCCCATTGCAGGGTCCATCATCAGGGCTGATGTGTTGTCTTGAATGTTGGTGTTGTGGTTAAGGATCGGCTTGCAATACCGTGCCGAAGTCATGATGTGTTTGTATTGTGTTGTATGTATGATTCATCTGCTGTCTGATCACTATCTCTGTGAAGTCTGCGACGAGAATGACTTTGAAGCGCCGGATACCAAGATGTTTTTAATTTGAGACAATCATCTCTATTAATGTTTATCGGATGCTAACACGCAGCTATAAAGAGCCTTCGCGCAAACGAAGAGATCCTGATTCTTCCAGCAGACAAAGGCAATGCCACAGTGATTTTGGACCAAGTAGACTACATAGCGAAGATGCGGGGACTTTTGGAAAGCAGCACTTATAAGAAAATCAAGAAGAATCCAACGGATAGAATCGACAGAAAAACTAGGGAGCTGGTCAAAGCTTCCAGTATTCCAGCCGATTTGCATTTCAAACTATTTGTGCAAGCGTCAAAAACACCAGCAATCTACGGGCTTCCCAAAATACATAAGGATGGAGTGCCACTAAGACCAATTGTGAGCGCAATAGGAGCGCCAACATACAAGCTGTCACAATATTTGGCCGGTCTCCTACAGATGCAGACGGGGAAGACGTCCTCATGGGTGAAAGACTCAGCACACTTTGTCAATATGCTAAAAGAAATAAAGTGTGAAAGGGGTGATATACTAGTCAGTTTTGACGTCATATCCCTCTTCACTAATGTGCCTGTGGACGACGCTATGAGTCTGTTGGAAGAAATTTATGATGAAGACATCTGCGCACTGTTTGAGCACTGCCTGACGAGTGGATACTTTTCTTTCCAAGGTGAGCTCTTCCAACAAGTGGAAGGCGTAGCGATGGGTAATCCACTTTCTCCGGTGATTGCTAACTTTTTTATGGAGAAATTCGAAGAAACAGCACTGGACACAGCATCCTTTACTCCGAAGGTCTGGTGGAGATACGTCGATGACGTGTTTGCAATCTGGCCGCATGGTGAAGACAAACTAGGTGATTTTTTGGGACACCTTAATTCACTACATAAGAACCTGAAGTTCACCATGGAGATAGAGAAAGACAACGTGCTGCCTTTTCTTGATGTTGAAATAAAAAAGAAAGCCGATGGGAGTTTCGGACACAGAGTTTATAGGAAGCCTACACATACCAACCGTTATCTACATGCGAACTCCCACCATCATCCTGCTCAAAAAAGAGGTCTCATCAACACTTTGGCCACGAGGGCCAAAAGGATATGCCAAGATGAATATCTACAGGAGGAAATGATAACACTCAGCGACGCACTGGAAGGCAATGGTTACCAGAAGCGACAGATACAACGCGTCATAAGTACGAGGTCTGTTCGCCCTGAAAAACATTCAGAACCTGAGTGCAAAAGCATCGCCTTTCTGCCTTTTGTCCAAAGCGTTACAGACAGAATTGCCAGAGCTCTCAAGAAAAGAGACAGTAAGACAGTTTTTGGTACCAACTTCAAAATTAAGGATATGTTGAGATCAGCGAAGGATCGAGATCGCTTAGAAACAGACGGTGTGTATAGACTCGATTGTCAAGACTGCGATAAAGTATACGTGGGGCAAACGGCGCGTACCATTTCCAAAAGGGTCAACGAGCACAAACGGGCATGCAAACTCGGTCATCCAGAAAAATCAGCACTGGCTGAGCATTTTCTGGATACCGGCCATCATTTTGCATTCGAACCGAAAATCCTTGGAAAGCCTAAGAGTCACCATGCGCGTCTTATCAAGGAAGCACTAGAAATCTACAAGCATCCGATAAACATTAATAGAGATGATTGTCTCAAATTAAAAACATCTTGGTATCCGGCGCTTCAAAGTCATTCTCGTCGCAGACTTCACAGAGATAGTGATCAGACAACAGATGAATCATACATACAACACAATACAAACACATCATGACTTCGGCACGGTATTGTAAGCCGATCCTTAACCAACATTCAAGACAACACATCAGCCCTGATGATGGACCCTGCAATGGGATCCGAAACGTCGGCCCGAAAGGTCGTAACAACACGGCATAATACCCCAGTAAACACAAACTTGAAGATTCTGAGTGGCCGTGAAAACCTAAGAACATTCTTAGTGAAAAAAACTTTTTTTTTGTTTTTATTCATAATTGTTAAAATGGATTTCCACAAAGTAAACGCCACCACATTAAATTACTTAAATTAATTTCTACGTAAATGATTAATTCCTACATATTATGTAAATAATTATCATTAAATATGTCCTTAGTTAAATAATTGAAAAAATAATGATATTAAAAAGTCGGATAAATCACACAAATTGTATCTACCTGGTTTATGTTAATAGTTAAGTTTAAATTATAATTTTTTTGTTTTTCCACCAATTTAATAACCCGTCTTCGTGAAAATCTATGTTTAAATACTAAAATATAAATCATGTTGATACAACCAATGATACAATAAACTGTAGATATGATACAAGCGTGAAATCTTGGCAACTCAAAAGCAAGGTAATTGCCTTACTTGCATTCGTTATCGAACGGACATTTGTTGTGATCAGGCACGACGCTACGCGGAAAAAGGAACAGAGTATCGTACACTATTGTAAGAATGAGTATGTTATTCAGTCACCGTGACTTCAAATTACCTGATATTTCTGTCTACACGCAGAGCGTTTGTGTGGCGTGATTTTTTTGTCTCTTTCATGCAAAATTTGCTACATATGAAAGCCGGCTAGTATGGGAATAACGTGTCTATATTATATAATACGTCTATGGATACAACATGATTTATACTGCCCATAGACAATTGATTCAAGTTTGTTAACGAACAAACGATGGCTAGTGCCATCTAGTGAAAAATATTATAAGCTTATGTATGCATACATAGGGCATATAGTCGGTCCAACTTATCTGGAGAATAAAGGAGGGCGTCCCAATCGTTGTGGTACTGCCCATAGTCTAAAAATTATCTCATTTGTAGGGAATTTTATGCAATTTCGTTTTTTCTTAAACAAGTTATTAAGCAGTATACGACACGATAAAAAACAAAAAATGTAAACTAACGTACAAATAAATTTATCAAAATATACATTCGTAAAATACACAACATCACAAAATGGCGTTTTTTCAAAATCAAAGAAAAATATAATTTTCAGGAAAAAAAACAAACAATAATAATTCTTTTGGGCCGGCGCCACATTACGCAGATCTTCTGCCGCGTTTTTTTCCGTTGCGCCAAATCGGCAAAGCAAATAGATCGACCGATCATCCGCGTAGTGTGTTTAATAAGCGCATATTGTATGGAAAGAAATGTAGCGATGTTCCACGACAGAAGAGACGCGGCGGAAGATCCGCGCAGTGTGGCGCCGGTTTTATTCGGTGTCTCATACCTAATGATCATGACCACCATGTTTAACTCAGTAACACCTAAGGATATCAATCGGTTTAGGGCCGTTGTATCAACTTGGTTTATAATCTTTCGTTCAAAGTATAGATATTTTGCATTTTCCACCGATCAAACAACTCGCTCTCGTAAGAATCTATGAACTATTGCTATAAAGGAAGTTGATGCAACCAGTCTTTAATGTGCATAAATAAAAAAGTTTATTTTTGAAAAAAGATGTTTATACAAATGAACTCGTTAATGAATTATGTAATAAAAAGTATAAATAATAAAAATTATATGTAAAAAATTATCGAATAAAATATGTTCTAAAACTTTTCCCATCTTACGGCATCTAATTCAATTTTTCCACTTATCCTTGTTCTTTTTTTTCCAGGTGTAGATATTTTAATACCCATTTCCACGGCCACTTTACCTTCTTTAAATATTTTGTAAATTGCCGATTCAGAAATACCTGAAGAAATTGTATAATAGTAAAATAAAAAACTAAGTATGCGAAAATCATTTCAACTGCATGGCAGCACTAACCTGAAGTGGCGGCAATAAGTCTATGAACAAAATCAAACGGTATAATTGGGGCTTTTAGACGTTGTTCCTCTTCAAAAAACGTGTGCATTTTCAAGATTATTTCCCGAACACCGCTTTTAATGGTTTTTGGCATGGTGACAATCTAAAATTTTCTTAAAAAACTATCGAAACCGTCGTGAACCCCTCTGTAAACAAAGTCTGTCAAAGGTTTGTCAGCTGTAGATAATCCAATATGGCGTCGTTAGTTCCAAATTTGGCCATTCTTCAGATAAGTTAGACGGACTATACCGAACGCATAATAAAGACGCCGCCAGCTCTGATCCCACATTTTAAATTAAAATTAAATCTTAATTCCGAGAATGGTCAGCGAGATATAGAAAACACATTTGTAGATATAAAATATATAATTGACTTGTTTAAAGGAGAGATACCCAAAAAATGAAGCAATTTTATCATTACTGAATTGAAAGAAAAAATAACAAAAATACTTTTATGCGCTTCGATCCCACGTTATTCTCGGACACTTTGTGTAGGTGCCACCTGAATTTATTGTCATTATTACGTACCTACGTTCATCTAAAAAAATATACAAAAACAACTAATTTCATTTGATTACAATAAATTTTGTACGGGTAGACGCCGTCTGCAAGGCGTAATTTGTGGCGGATAAGTAGTGGTTAATGACTGTGAAGTAGCAAGCTTGGGAAGTCTGTAGGTAGGTACTGTTATTCTAGGACATGTCGATGATTGTTGTTGAAGACTCAACATCTGTAACATGCACGTTAAGTGGGAGAAAAATGAGTCTTTACTCTTAGAGGATTTAACATATGCTGTATATTTAAAATAATATACAGCTGCAATACAATAATCACACGCAACATCTACAATCTGCATTAATGCTTATAAACCTTGTTTGTACGTCATATTTATAATAATAGCCTGTAAGCTTAAGCCACATGCATGCCTATTTCCAATAAAATAATCTCTGGCAATACGTCACTCGATTGGATACCAAAAAATATTTTTTTCAGGTTAACCAACTTCCCATGTGTTCAATAGTAATTTAATTCATTATCAGAAGCTTTATCAGAAGGTAGCTACCAACTATTCTGTGTACTTAAATTAGAAACAAAACTTTTTCTGCTATTATTGACGATTTTTCACCTAGTTATCCAACAAGAAGTCAAATTAAGGCTCTCGTAAATCAGGCAGTGCTAAATAGTGTTGGTAGATTCATTACGTATATCATTTATTTGGGAATATAATTGAAAATGCACTGAAAAATATTTTAGAAATGTTAACGTGTCAATTTGAAAATAATTCGATTTTACACGAAGCCTCAAGTTCGCTGCGCTGTCGGCCCCAATGAAATTATTGCCGAAAATAAGAACAGTGCTGCTTAAATATGAACACTTAATAAATAAATTTGTACACACAAAGAATAATTATTAATAATATTTTCATTCGAGTATTTTTAAATATGCCGCCATGACATTTCTCTTTCAAGTAGTGCGCATGCGCGGTATTCCGCAAATGAACGTCTCGCGATGAACTTCACTTGGCTGTCAGTTGGGATATGAGATTCGGAGGGTTTGCCCGTGCGTGCTGTGATTCTGTGACATTTAAATGTTGTGATATCGAATTAAACTTTTTGGATTACCACAATCACAGATGCTCTCTGTATTTACCAACTCTATTTGAACAATTAAAGGTACGATAAAATTTATTTCAACACTGTCCAACTCTGCTGTTATGTTTGCTTGTTATTAAAATGTTACAATATCTTCTTTTGCGTTTGTTTTGATTACATATTTAATCAATTATCAAATTTATATCAGTTGTTTGTAAATGACCGAAAATATTTCGTTATAACGTTCGCATTTGTATTGAGTGTTAATTAAATTTAAAACAATATATTGTTTGTTGAGATACTTTATAGTTTTATGCCAATGTTGTATACTTTCTACAATAAGTTTGATTTATATCTCATATCTTAAATTGATTATGCTATCGTCTATTGTACTAAAGTATAAATATTTAATTTTAAACCACGAATAATAAGCCAGATTTTTATTAAGTTTCATCGCACTTGTGAGATTTCGCGAGTTGTCAACGATGTTTTCTACTACGACTTGTGTCCCACTTTTTTCTTCGCGCTTCTCGAGGTATGCGGCGCCTTTGCGTACCCTCGTTATCTCGTAACGATCTACTCAATTGAAACACGCAAATTGTAATTAAGGAGTAGTCAAATATGCGAGCGAATACGACAAGATTTGAAAACATATTATTATTTACCGGGTGTTGCCAGAGTCTGGTAGGATGAGAAAAGTGTAATAGAAACTCCAATGGAGCGATAAATAAGTACCGTTTTGAGAACGACGATGAAAGTGTCCCACATTCATATATTAATGTTTGTATGTGTGTAGGTACGTACGCACGCCTTTAGAATTCCTTTGCTTTGCATCAAGGAATAAAGATATTAATTATTCTTATATTTAAAAAAATCTAATATTCTATCTAATTCCCCTTTTTGGTCGTATTTCTTTTACCTGTGTAAATAAATTTATATTCCTGCATGTTTTAACGTTTGAAATATATACTACTGTTATATTATTATAATTCATTTCCATTATATTCTAGGCATATAATTTTCTTACTCCTCTGTCCATGTAGCGTAGCAAGATCTGACGTCAAATACGTAAAAGTGTGCGGTTAAAGCGACATACTAAATTATTTTTGTATTTTCGTCCATTTTTTTCAATTAAAGAATCTTATTATTTTTTATCCCTCTTATTTTATTAATGGGGTATATGGATACTAGTGGCGTGTAACGTATTCTAAAAACCTAACACCAAAATATCTAAAGCAAAAACCTAATCTAACCTAATTTAATAAAAATATTTTTCTATCCGGAATAATCCCATAAGCATATGTAAAATAAGCAAAATTCAGTTCCCATACGACACAGAACCATCCCGAATTAGTTGCATAGAATAACCGAAAAATCTCATTAATTTTATATTATATATCTACTTACAATATGTTAATCCCAGTACAATTGAACGATGAATTAAATATATTTTTTCAACCACTATGTTAAAAAAGTGCACCACTCATTATTCATTATTCATTTTAAAAAATCGGATCAAAATGAAGTTTCCTACGATCGACATTTTATTTTATATTTCTTAATGCAGTTGGATTTCTTAATTAATAATAAATATACACACTAACATATATTTTATTAGTTCACGCTGATAATGACATTAAGTATAATATGTAGACCGTGCTTATCAATGAAAAAAATGCCAAGTCCTCGAATAACACATTGTTTACGTCCGAATGTTAGAATTATTATTAGAGTGTTAATCACAATTAAAAATACGTCATCCATCATATCACATCTATAGACACAGTGTTTAAGACTATCTACCCTGTTTATGAAATTCAAGGCAGCCCAGAATAATTTTAAAAGTCCGATGAGCACAATGGAGTTGTTAGGCCAACAATATAAAAGATATCCACGTTTTTCTTTTACAATATTAGTCGGGATTGTAAATAAATAGAAACATTTGAATGTTGAATGATGAATGAAACATCGTAAAAGTGTCTTGCAGTGTTCTTTTTTTAGTATTTCACGAAAAAAGCGCGTAAAGTTAGACAGATACGGGTGGCTAGTAGCTAGTAGCAAACACTTCGGGGAGTCTTCCTCATTTAATTTTGGATAGAGAATATATTCTTTACACTTTGGGTGAAATATCAACGGTATTTCTGAATTATCTTCTGTACAACGTTCTGTACATATTTGACAAGGCAAATAAATTTATTAAAACGTTGCGGAAATTTGAAGAATATATGAAGACTCCTTGGGAAAAACAATAAATGTCAATAAATGTTTATTTAGATAAAAACAGGTTCTTATGTTTCAAAGTCTATACTTCTTTCACTTATGTTTTTTTATAAAAGTATTAAATCAACTTATTACTATATGAACATATTCTTTGTATATACGTATATTAAGTGTATGTGCTGTCAAATTGACAACGACGTTTTTTGAAGTTTGGCGGGCGGATATTCCTGTTTCTTGCGATGGATAAACAGATATAAATTGAACTATTACAGCGGACCACGACAGTTTTACCCAATTCTGATTTATTTTATAAAAGAATACCCCTAAAAGGCAACAGATGGCATAAAAAGGTCAGTTTCACAAAAAGTGACATTCATTGTTTTCCCGAGGAGTCTTCATATTTTTTGTAAGGTTTTTTGTTATCTTATATGACTTGTATTAAAGCGATTTTATTTAATATTCCATATAAGTTATTTTAGTGATAGTCCAACGTTTTATAGAAAATAAGCCTGAATATTGAAAAAAAATGCCACCTGTTATGTCGCTCATTTGTGTGAAGAATCGAACGAAGAAGACTCCATCGAAATTTTTGTTAATAGGTACATGACACCCTGTATATACTCGGGTCTATTCTTGTTGATTTGCAGTATCATACAATCATGTCTTGACCACTATTTAATAATATTGCACACATTGTCAATTTTAACGTGATAATATTAAAACAAATAAGTACTGATATTATTTTAAAAGGTAGAATACATTTATTTTCAATCTCTTCATTCAAAGTGTCTGAGATCAAAGCTTATGTTTCCGCTGTAATTTTATTTTTTATATATTTATTTATTAATCAGTGCCCTAGGGGGCTTTTACAGTACAAGAAAATTAAAAGGATTTTTATATACCTAACATAAAACATATTTAAGATAAATAAACAATATGAAATCTAACAATGTAAAACAATATAAAATAATTGAAAAACGTATATAAACGGTGATTAGTACACAAGCAAACAGTAATAATAATTACATATTATGTAAATATATTTATATTTGACAATTGTCTTAAAGTTTCTCGTAGAAACGACAATTAATTTTCAGTCCAGCAATTGTAAAATGCATCGTAGAAGTTTGGACTTCAATTTTTGTCTTATTCTATTATTTTTATAAATTGCTAAAAATCTTTATTACTTCCTTTCTTTTAACTCGTGGTGTCTGCTTGCTTGCCGTCGAAAAAACTTTGGATCGATTTTTAACCCTTTTCCCGTTATCCAATTGAGTTGAAACTTGGCAAGTAGACTCGTGGCGACGATCAAGAAGATCTGTCAAATTTTCGTTAAAAAAAATAATTATAGTATAATTTCGGATTTTTAGAAATTTTATTGGTTTTTTCAAATTGGAATCATTAGAAAAGTTTGATTACTACGGCGGGCCGATAACGTCGCGGAATATTTTCTAAATTTGAATTACTCCGTCGGTATACATAATAGGTACTTTACTACGAATGTCGAAAATCTAAATTGACTGACAAATGTTTTTAGAATTTAATCTTCAAAGCATGAAGTGTCTTATCAAAGCTCAAAACATCTGACATTTTAGAAATATATTAAATTACTGTAAGTTTAGTGTTATATTATATGTTTTAATTCGTCTTTAATTATTGTTATATTTTACAAAGAAAGGGAGTATAATAAAAACTAGGTTTTTATGGGTTACTTTTTTATTATTATTATTTCATTTATTGTTTGATAAATGAAAATATATACCTACTTAGTTGTTGTTACTTGAAATATTCTCTGTGAATATTATAGTTCTAGCTTAATTATTTTCTTGCGTAGAAGCTGTTCGCTTTAGTACCTTTAAATATTGTAAACTAGGTATGTAGTTTTAGAATACTTTGAGTTTGTTAAAAATTTTCTAGAACGCAATACTGGATTTTATCCCCAGGGTAAATTGATCATGTTACATTATAGATGTCTCATAGAGAAGCTACATTTTATATGCAGTAAAAAGACAACACACATATGGAACAAGGTGCGCGTATTAAACACAATATATACAACTTCAAAAAAAATGATGGATGTGGTAGACGGTCACGGGTGGAATTGGTGAACGTTACATTGTGTAAAGATTATCATTTAAGCCAGCCATTCGAAGGGTTGTAAGACTTCCGTACCTGCTTTCCCATATAAAAAGGTAGCTTCGTCTTATGAGATGCTTAATTTCGATAATTAAGCGTAACATAAATTTTTATAAAACTGAGAATCTTTAATGATAAGTGCCTAGGGAAAATAATCTTAATATAGGACTTCACCGAAAACATCTAATTATCCATAGGGGAAGGGGTAACTTGAATCTTATAATTATGATGTTTGATAATGGCCTAACAAGCCGAAACAGCTGTCACATTTAATATTTGTTAAAATTTCGTCCAACTTATTTTGAGTATTTGAGAATGCCTCAAGTCGCTTTATCAATTCTTCGGTAAGCGTCCACGCTTCCATTCCATAAAATAATATCGAAAACACGTAGCATCTGACCATTCGTATTCGTAATCCAAGGTTGAGATCATGACTGCAGAACATCCTTTTCATACGGATAATGGTTGCACGAGCTTGCTAATTGTGGCATTTGAATTCAACAGAAGGATTCCATCTTTGATTTAAATAGCAACCCAAGTATACACTACTTTGTACTTTCTCTAGTTTCGCTCCAGCAATATAAAGATTTTCATTATCAACTGCGTTATTTTTACTTATGAGCATGTGTTTTGTTTTATATAGTTGTATTAAGTTCTATTATTAATATTTAAAGTATTAACTTTGTGGTTAGACATAATAACAGAATGTTAGTAAACTTAGTAAAAACCACTACCAGATTTACGGTCTACCGGTTTCGAGACGTACCCGTCTCTTCGTCAGGACCAACACTACACTACTACATTCACAACACTAAACACCCCAATCATAGTATTGTAAAACTATCACCACTATTGTTCACATGCGTGTTAGTCTTGTCAGAGGAATTGAACTACTGAATAACTCAGGGATCTACTCCATCTCGTTAGATCCCTGAGTTGTTCAGTAGGTCAATTTCTCTGACAAGACCAACACGCATGTGAACAATAGTGGTGATAGTTTTACAATACTATGAATGGGGTGATTAGTGTTGTGAATGTAGTAGTGTAGTGTTGGTCCTGACGAAGAGACGGGTACGTCTCGAAACCGGTAGACCGTAAATCTGGTAGTGGTTTTTACTAAGTTTACTAACATTCTGGTATTAAGTTCTAACCCAAAATTCTCACATGTCTTCACTACTTGATTCAGCAAAAGTTGTAGATCCTCAATGTTACTTGTTAGAAGCACCTTATCATCTGCATAACGCAGGTTTTCAAAATCTTCCCATTTATAACAAGTTCTTGAGTAGCTTTTTAGTAAAATGGCTACTAAAAATACTAACATCAATAAATGATACCTACACATGTTTTTAAAAAAAGAATGAAACTCCTGTCAGCATAGCCAGCCAGGCCTCAGCTTATTTCCCGAATATTTTTATTTTTTTAATTATTTAATAGATAATGCATATTATTTTCTTTTATATAAATGATAACTAGCAAATATTAACAATCAAATTATTATTATATGTTATACCTCACCAAAAAGAATTAAGATTCTTGTGAGTGGTAAGGGATAATCACTTACAATCATATTGGTAGTGTAATCTAATTTAACAAACAATGAGAATTAGGTAACAATATTCATCTAATTTATCGAAATTTTTTGAATAAACAGTCAAAAAGAAACCATATTCAATCAAATATTTTAAATAAATTTTTCATTAGTACACATGTAGGTAGTAGGTACCTGGATATGGATTTTTATTAAAAAAAGTAAATCTAATCTTATCAATCCATCTAAGTTGGTATGCACTGTATTGCGTCAATATCGATTTTAAAACTTATGCAAAGTAGTACCTACCTACCTAACCTGTAAGCATGAAAATTTCAGGCAAGTCGGTTCGCTAATGAACTATTTTTATACCAAATTGTAATCTCACGATAACAATTAAAACCAATTGTGCTTTGTGAGACATGTAATCACACATAAGAAAAAGTGTGTATCGTAATATACCTATTATACCTACTATGATTATTTTTGAAATTTCTGTCATAATAATAATTTCGTTGTCTGTCCCGTAACTTCCTGTAACGTCCGTAACTTTACACACACACACATATATATCTATATTATCTACTATAATATATATATATTATATATTATAGATATATTATATATATATATTGGTACAAAGGAACTTCTGGATCCTCGCGTTTCTGTAAATGGGTCAGTGAGAAAGTGACCAAGGCCGACGTTTCGACACGGTACAGTGCCATTGTCAAGGCAAAAGCCCAAACGTGTCGCAAAAGTCGGCCTTGGTTCTTCTCACGGAGACCAATTTACAGAAAACGCGAGGCGGGGTCCAGAAGTTTCCTTTCGTTCATACAATTAACGCTCGCGGAAAACCTCGCAAGCAAAACATATATATAGATTATTATATAATAATATTATGATATATTTTTTTTTATTCATTTTAACTTTTTTAAATTATTATGATTTTTAATTTTTTTTTTTAAATAAATACTTAATCTTTAGGACCCGGGTACCGTAGACGGAATTCCGCCTCCCCCTTTACCCCATCCTCTCCCCACGATACATTTCGATCTTACCCAAATTTTGCACACTTATTCTTTAGGAACCGTCGTGTAAAAGTATGTCATTTTTGACGGTTTGTATCTAAAATATTTATAAAACTATCACATAACTCAAGCCAAAACAAAAACAGGACAATCACGACTATTTTGTAATGAAATGGATTAAAATTATACAACGACCTAAGACAACAGATCAAACAATTGACTACCAACAATTTCAAAATGGAAGTGACAAAAATACTAAAACTCAGCCGAATATAAAAAATGACTTTGTGTCATTATTATTGTATCGAACTATTATGTCACATGTTATCCATAGACGTTGCAGGTTTCTATCCTATTTTTAATAAAAAAATAAAAATAAGAAACAGTTTCCTGTCGTGTATAAAATATCTTAATTCGAGAATTCATAATGTTTTATATTTATTCCGTTCAACTTTTTCAGTTTGTCAATTAAATTTTAAAATTTGTTTGATTTTACAAATTACTTATTTGTTAAATTATATTCAACCAACTAGTAACTATTTTTCTTATTGATTTTTTGAATGGAGTGAGCTTGTTTTAGCTTGCTACTACAGTAGTAGGTACCTGATTAGTAATATTTCAACATACGAAAATGAAAACACACTTATTTTTTGTTCTACTTATTTAATTTTTATGAGACGCGTTTGTGGTTGATGCCCTCATAAGGCGAAACGTCTCATAACAATTGAATAAGAAGAACTAAAAAACGTGTGTGTTTATAATTTCCTATGTATGATTATGGAGTTCTATAAACTTACCTCTGAAACAATAAATATGGTAACATTTCAATGAATATAGCTTTTTATCGATGGTTGGAAGTGTGTCGATAGCTTTTGGGCTTTAATTATATACTTGCAGATCCGTGGAAAGCATTTGTAGTAGTGACCAAAGTAAATAAGACGTTCCTATGTACAGTGGCTCATTGCACACGTTTTATGGTTTCACAGGTCATTTTCTGTTTACGATATTTTCTTATATATTTTACAAGTTACGATTGTTACAAGCTGGATTACGCGCGATCGAGAGAAAGATAGAAACACACAAATACGTGCGGTATAGTCGATACGAGCGAACGGAACGGCGCGTCATAGTTTGCCTCTTCCGTACTCCGTCTTTTTTCCAATCATTACGCTCGGTGCTGCGGTTTTGTGTTGCCAATGTCAGTACCTACTCACGAAATTCTAAACTTGAATCCCACGATTCGGTCGATGGCCGTTTTTGAACAAGCGTCAATTTTGAAAGGTCAATTACGCGACCGCGCAATGTTATAAAAAGGTTGAATTGCCAATGAAGCGTGACTGAGAACTGGTATGGATAGTAATCATTTGTGAGGAATAGACCATCGAGAGACCATCTAACGGTACACCTGGCAGCATCAGCTCTTCGGCGTCACTCGCGCTCGATAACAGTTGAATTATTATTGTGAATCTAATTTACTTAACGCTTTTTAAAGGTGGTGCGCCCTTGATAAGCGGAAGTATAACTATCAATACCGTCCATCTTATTAATCACGAATGATCTCGGAATGCCCGTATTTTTACTACGAATCGTGCTAACAATAATGAAATAAGACTTCTCATAACTCAGTGTCGAAAACGACATTTTAAAGTAAATGGAAAAGTCGATACCACAATACAATTGGCACAAATAAACGAACACCCAATCAGACATTCTTAAAAAGGATTTAAATATGTATGAGTATGTTAAAGAGTTAAGGTTGTTATTACGGTCGTTAGACATATTTAACTGTAATTTCGGATATTTTATACGCACCGTATGTATTACCGAGAAGCGAATCTCGACGTTTCGTTGGATGCGTATCCAACGAAACGTCGATCATGAGGACGACCTCCACCTCCGCGGGTAAAGGTCGTCCTCCTGATGACGTTGGATAAGCATCCAACGAAACGTCGAGATTCGCTTCTCGGTAATACATACGGTGCGTATAAAATATCCGAAATTACAGTTAAATATGTATGAGTATGCTCAAAATTTTGCAACACAATTATTGGATTTTGTCACCAGAGGGACTATCACTAATTAAGTTAACTTATACCTACATATCTCACAGAGATGAAGCTATTTATATGGGAAAGTAGATACGCAAGTCGTTGGGTTTTTATAGGGCTTACGCATTATCAATACGGCTGGCTTACGTGATCACTTTACACAATGTAACGTTCACGATTCCACCCAAGATCGACCACACATCTGTCAAATTTTGGAATTTATTCATATGGTTTATATCCACCTCGTTTTATTTAATTTTTATAACCACTACGCTAACGCCACATGCGTTTTTTTTTGACAATTTGTCATTCTCGAACCAGTGTATGTGTCGCAGTCAAATTCTATTATTCGCCCTATATAAACGGCGTCGTCAGTTTAAAAAGATAAATAAATACCTTTTAAAAAATGCCTAATGTAAAGTGTCGTCATTTTCTAATATGCTTCAAGACAATGCATTAGTACCGCCGTTTACAAATTTCCGCGGCATTTTTTTCGAATTAATACCACATTTACTAACCTAACCTAACCTAACGTAATACAATTGGTTTATCAAAAATTTGCCTTCGGCAATTTGTATAACTAATTACGTTCGTAAACTGACTACGTCGTTTATACAGGGTGTCCCGTATCTCGACACCAAGCCGAAATCGGGTGATAGGCCAAGTCATAATAGTTATCAGAAAAATATTTTAAAAAATCTATGTCATGTGTTTTAAAAATTATAAGCATTTAAAAAAAAATCTACACTCTGTGATGGTCTTTTCACTCCTGTTGCTACAAATCTTTATTTTTCTTAATTTTTTTATTTATTATGTAATCCTGTATAATGCTTCTGTAAACTTTGGTCCAAAATTCAAAGCCAACTGCTCCAGCTTGGAAGAAAATGTTACTTTTTGACCAAACAAAGTACTCAAAATCTGTTTTTTATTTTTTTAAATAATTTTCTATTATGACATGATTTCGGCTTGACGTCAAGATACGGGATAACCTGTATAAGGGCAAATAATAGAATTTTCTTTCGATATATAGATGTCGCCGATAAGTAGCTACTTATTGAAAAATATTTCCAAGATCGCATTGAGAGAATGTACGAGTAGAACCTAGAAGAACCGCTCGCTGTTGGGAAAACCAACAACCCGAAATAGGCCTAGGGGTTATCAGTTTTAGTGATTGACAAAATAAGGAGATGACAAATTACAAGCTAATATTTCTAAGGTCCTTTGTCTGGACATTTTTATAATAAACTATTATATATACTTTCTAAATTCCGCGACGAGAGAACTTTCTAAAGCGAATTATTAACATTAGAATACGCTGCTTCCTAACTCGGAGGTAAAACATTTTAACACCTCACCTATTAGCTCTCGTCTATATCGCCTACAAATATTGGTTCAGTCGTGAAAGCTTTGGTAAAGAAAATCATTTCATTTTCATACTTATAATATATGTGAACCACAACTTTAGCTGAGGTAAAAGAATTAAGTGCATATTGCATTGCATTGCACAATTGCATAATAATGTCTACAAATAAAAATATATACCTATATAAATAAATTAATTGATTAAGGAAAATAAAAAATAATCTTAAACAAAACTTTAACCCTTTTTACATTAAATAATTATCCTACACATATTTACACTTGGACTTATGACTCACTCAACTTTCACTAACATTGCACTTGATACTTTGTAGATACATAATTACCACCTTATGAAAATAAATATTACTGACGAATTCAAAAAAATATTATAATTGTGTTCTATAACGCCACTCTGGGACAGGCGTAGCCTAGTAGAGTGGCATAATCCACAAATTTAACAAAAAAAAGTGTAATTTATCTTATATTTTATTGTTAAACTAGTATTAAGTACCTTTATTTTTAAACAAGGATTTTTTGAAATAAATAAAAAAAAAATTGGATTGTAGTTTAGACAATATGTAGAAGGCTATTATAGAACTAACGAAATCTGTAGGTCTTAATTTTAGATGGTGCAAAATTAGTAGATACCTACCCAAAAGGTGCAAGAGTACATGCACCCTACATAATAGTATTTAGACTCGACAGTGAAGCGTGTTTTATTGAAGATATACTTCTTTAGGTGCGTTGCATCATGCGACGGAAGTTAACCATCAAAGAGTAAGAGACCCCGTGAAATACAGGGTTTAACGTGCAAAATATCAAGCTATGTTCCAACGAAAGGTATACAACACAGCACGTGTTTTATTTATGTAAGCCAAACAAAGTATATCCTCTAACGCGCGTACATGAGTACGCACTCACTTTCTTATTTGAGCCGTAGTTTTAGCTAAAAAATAAACATTTTAAATTGAAGTCGTACTTAGTCTCAGAGTAGATTTCGATAAAAATGAAAAATTCCTCCTTTACAGAGCTTCCCAAAACGCAACATCCGAATTTTCAGTGCATTATTTCCATCATGACCGGGAGACCCGAAAACCATCCTCCATTATAAGCTTATCTGTACATTTGTAATGAATTTTGTGGACATGGTGTCTCGGATTTTTACTAAAAATTGACTTTATAAATAAGTTCGTTAAGCGACTTGATCCTCTATCTTCTCTCAAAAAGGCGACTGTTCAAAAATTAAAACTAGAGAAAAAAAATTGCACGCACGTACGAAATCATCCCATTTTTGCGGTCAGTGCCCTAAGATTTTTTTAAAGATCCATCAGAGCGTTTTTTTCGACGATCGTAAATTGATTAAAAATATAATCTTATGCAGCTAAATTAATTTAAACTGTGCTAATATATAATATAAAAATATTTATAATATAGACACGTATTTCAGTTGAATGGAGCAAAATAAATATTTGTTCTCTGTAGATAAATATATCGTAGAACGAAGGTATCCCAATTATATTAATTTCGTTGTCTGTCCGTCCGTCTGTCTATCTGTCCCCGTAACTTCGTGTAGCATCCGTAATTTCGTTCGAATTCACGGCTAAAAAATCGAAAGTAAACGCCCGGAGACGGGCCTAGAACCAACAAACGATAGCGATGTTGCCACCACCGCATGTTCACGATCCGTCAAAAATAAGTACATATTGGACTTAGCAAAGACGCGAACCATTTGTACATATAAAATAGTGCCAATAACTGCCGGCAGGGGAAGTATAAGTACATAATTATATATTTATAGTTTACCGCACTTAGTTATACATCTAATGTACTCGTACGGCACGCCGTAATAAAATCAAATTTACAGGAAACTTTTTCGATGAATTAACGCTGACGTTGGCCGACTTATTTTCGGCTAACATTTTTTTGCTCTCCCGTTCAGAAGGGAAGTAATATTAAGGAGATAATTTTTTTACGTAACGTGAAATATTGACTTACAATGTTAACGAGCGACCCCGTTGGATTCTACGTCAGAAATATGTATGGGAGCTAAAAAAATGACTTAGAACATCGTACACAAAGAGTAACCTCATTGATCGTATTATTTTATAAAGAGAGTCATGGACGTATATGTCATCCCAATAATAATAATTTCATTGTCTGTCTGTCCGTAATAACTTCTTGTAACGTCCGTAACTTCTTTTATATATATTTTCTTCTTTTTCATTTAAATAAATAAATAAATACTTACACTACAACCGACATGTAAAAGTACCGTTATTTTGACGGGTTAGAGCTAGTTAAGTACTACTCGACAGAATTAGTTTTATAAATTGTAATTAACGTAGTATTATGGATGAATGACTCTTCCGTAATACCACCAGTTACTGCTTGGCTTCGTAGAATACTTAGGAAAGACAATATGCATTTTTATTGCAGCTGCAAATGCGACTTAATTATTTCTGTTCGTTTGAGGTATTTGCGAAAATTTACATTTTTTCTCGTGATACAAAATAATGCATAATTGCTAAAACCTTGAAGTTTTCATGAATTATTTAGTCGAAGGCATTAGTAGTCGGTATCGAAGATCAATATTCAATTTCGTTCATTGGCGTAGCGAGAAGTTTTCGGGCCCTCGGCGAACCAGATAAATCGGCCCCTTCGTTGAAAAAATATTTTGCTTTGTGCGTCTTTATACAAATAACATTTGTCAAAATTAAATTTGGTGTTTCAAAGTACCGAGTCTTAACTTGTTCTTGAGCGCAGTCAAAAGATGTTAATATTTAAAATTATAAATAATACTAGAAACAGAGAGGTAAAACACTATTTTTTATTTTTATATATTAAATAATAAAAAATTTGTTGGTTTAATATAGGCCTTCTAGGATACAGACCGCACCACACCTGCAGAAATATATTTATTGTTATTTAATAAAAAATAGTTATTTTTATATGAAAATTTTTGGTCAATAGAGTGAGAAATGAAAAAATTACAAGTGTATGTGATGCTGGCTGCAGTGTGCTGTCTCAGTGGATCGCTGAGATTGTTTGGTAATGTAGAACATATGAGCGAGGAAAGGATGGTTAAGAAAATATGTGAGGCGAGTGTTGAAGGCAAAAGTAATAGAGGGCGTCCGCGAAAGACCTTCCACGATCAGATACTATAAGTATTGGAGGATTGCCCGGTTAAAAGGCTCAACAACCGTAGAGCACGCATGAGAAGATTTATGAATGTAGCCGAAGCAAAAGTGGTGCGCCAAGATGAAGAATGTGGCGTTTTATCCTGTCTCCCTGCCGCTGCGGAAAACGGAGTGTTGGTTAGTTAGTTATTTTATATGAAAAATTTATTCACACAATTAGAAAAAGTACCCAAAATGAAGGTGAAACTTGGATTTGAAAGCGATGGTGAATTATAAGTACTATTGATCAACATTCATTAGTTTATAGCTGTTATTAGAATCTTCTTATTCTTCTTCTTCTACCCCTTATCCTATTAGATCGGGGTCCCTGCACCGCATATTCCAACTCTTCCTATCTTGGGCTGCGCTCTCCACGTCAGCCCAATTTCATTGCAAACTCACTTCGCACCAGACCTCCAACTGTTTCCGCCAACTCCTCCTAGGACGGCCCCTTGGTCTTCTGCCTTCTGGTCTTTCCTGGAATACACGCTTTGGCAGTCTATCTGCCGGCATCCGCAAGATATTACCCAGCCACCGTAGCTGTGATTTCTCGATAAATGTCAAAAAGGGTTCCACTTCCAGACTGTTATTAGAATAGGCCAATAAATTTTCCAGATAAGTTTATTTGACATTAGTAAAAAGGGTATTATAAATAGTTCGTTTCGCAAATGATCGTTGAAATTCGTCTGCAAAAAATATTTTTTTCATGAAATATATCGAATCTGGCCCTATCCGGGCCTCGGGTGACCGCCCAGGCTACTAGAGCTACACGCCACTGATTTTGTCGATGTGAATTTCATCGTGTATTGTGTTGGAAAATTTCTCACGGCATTGAAAACCCAATGCATAAATGATATAAATTGCCACTGCCCGGCATAGAACTGCATGTATATGATATTACTATGTCCACTTAGGCGTATTTTGTGAATAATATTATGCCTGTATGATTATCCACCAATTTTATTATCTGTGGTTACATCAGTCATTATATAGAGCGATTATTTAGTAGTTAAAACTCATGTGCTGTGATTATAGCCTCCAATCCGAATATTCGAACCTCGAATATATTTGCCTGTTTTTAAGTATTCGTTATTCGAATACTTTATAAAGTATTCGCTCATATGTATATTATAAGATTTTTAATATTTTTCTAAACGAAACAAAGATTTGCGGACCCTGGAAGTTATATGCAAGCATTTCCGGCAATATGGAAGTCTGACATCCAAGATGTAGGTAAACGCCGTAAATTGTCGGACATCTTTTGCATTTGCCTTTTTTTAAAAGTCTTATGATTATCTTTATGGTTTTATTACAACAAGCACTTACGGTTAACAAATGGAAATAACAACGATGGAATCGGCTTTCTATTATTCTTTAGTATTAAGCTTTCATAAATATTTGAGGCGACAAACAAGAAGTTATATACAAAATAATTTAAAAAAAACTTGCACGTGGGGTGTGTGATATGAAGTTATATAAACATATCTAAAATTTTGTCAGTTATCGAGATATTTTTTTGTGTTTTTTAAATTTGTATTTCTACATTCAACATTATTTTTCAATATATTTTTTGTTGTTTTTTACTTCCTTTCTTTACTTCCTTTCTTTTAACTCATGGCATCTGCTTTCTTGACGAAAATACTTTGGATCGATTTTTAACCTTTTTCCTGTGATCCAATCGAGCTGAAACTTTGCAAGCAGACACGTGGCGATGATCAAGAAGATCTATCAAATTTTCGTTAAAAAAAATTATAGTATAATTTTGGATTTTTAGAAAATTTAATTGATTTTTTAAAATTGGAAACCATACAAATGTTTAATTACTACCAACAGCGGCGTGACGATGTCACGGAATATTTAAAATTTGAATTATTCCGTCGGTATATGTAATAGGTACTTCACTACGAATTTCGAAAATTTATGACAGTTGGTTCACAGATGACAGCAAAATTCACAAATATATCAAAATCTTGATTAAATTGACTGACAAATGTTTTTAGAATTTAATATTCAAAGCATGAAGTGTCTTATCAAAGCTCAAAACATCTGACATTTTAGAAATATATTAAATTCCTGTAAGTTTAGTGTTATGTTATATGTTTTAATTCGTCTTTAATTGTTGTTATATTTTACAAAGAAAGGGAGTATAATAAAAACTTGGTTTTTATGGAATTTTTTTTTATAACGCACTACAATTATTGTATTTTTTTTAAAATATAAAGAAAGTATTTATCATCCGAAGTAAATTATTCCTTTCTTAAAAATTTTACGAATATATTCGAATATTCGAAAATATTATTATAAACTATTCGATATTCGAATAGTAGGAATCACGAATATTTGGAGGCTCTAGCTGTGATGTACGACCTAAAAATGCTCATGCTTTTAATACATGGAGTACGAGTTAGAATATTTTGAGTGGGTCCAAATTTTTCAGAGCAGTACTGGATTTTTGTCACAGGGTCAATCAATATATTATAGATGTCTCACATATTGTATTTTTATGGGAAAGTAGGTATGGAAGTCTTTTTGGGTGTACATAGGGCATAAGGACCTATCGTACGGCTGGCTTAAGTGATCACTTTACACAGGATATTGCTAACAAACTCCAAAAAATCAAAAATAGATGTCTCATTAGTGACCTCTGCGGTCATTTAAGGGGAATGAAAAACTTTGGTTGCCGGCCGCGCTTAGGATTGTTGCAACGCATATACGAAACATGTCGTATAATTTAAACATATACAACTTCCAAAAATTTAGTAGACATGGTATTCTATCATGGTTGGAAATGGCGAACGTTACATTGTGTAAAGTGATCACTTAAGCCAGCCGTACGATAGATCGTAAGCCCTATGTACACGCAAAAGACTTTTATACCTTCTTTCCCTTAAAAGTACAGTTTCATCTCTGCGAGACATCTATGATATATTGATTGAGTACGAGTTACTTCATCATCAGACTTGCTCCACAACTCCTGGTGATCTTGGCTTCTCAGGAGTCTTCCTCCACTGATCACGGTCTTGTGCCAGCTCTCTCCATTTCTGATATCCAAGGCAGATATGTCTTTGGATACGTTACTACTCCATCTGGGTATTGGCCTTGCTAAGCTCATTCGCCCTATTGATCTTGTATCCAGTATCTTCGAAGTCTTTTTTTTTATAAATTTAGTGACGCTTAGCTGTTTAAACAAAGTATAGAGTTCATTGAACCGGTTCATTGAAATTCATACAGAACCGGTCCAAAAATACGCCTCCTAATTTTCATTTCAAAAACGGCCAGTGCTATTTCGTTCCTCCTAGTATCCATATAAACACTGGTCTAATGAGTGTTCTGTACACTAATATTATAGTGTTCCTAACAGTAGTCTGAAATAACACCGAGTCGCGTCCATTATGCGCTTATGGATCCATATATCGTAATGTTATTTTATCTGTTATTAGAGATCCGAGGAGAATGAATCTTGTTACCGTATTCGTCTGGTGATATGAGAATATTTGGGTTTATTGTATGCTTCCAACGGTCATGTGGTTAGTCTTCTATATACCTATAAAGGAATTACGTGAGATTTCATGAGTTTTTTGTAATTATGTACATGACAATTGATTTATAGTATATATATATACATATGATGATGATGATGATGACATATACATATGATCTCAGTAGCTAGAAATCTCAGCAACTTGATGACAGAGACTGCACCTGGCGAGATTATAATCGTGACAAAGTTAGTTGTGTTTTTAGCTCAATGTTTATGATTCTAAACTAGCTATAACCCGTCAAAAATGACGGTAATTTTAAATGCCGGTTCATAAAGAATGAGTATTTATTTATTTATAGCCGACATTTAATAATAACGACTTTTATCAAAATATTTGAACATTTTTTTAAAATTTCTCCTGTCGGCAGTTAAATTTACTATTCTAAACCCTGGCCATTGGGCCGAATATGAATCGCGTCTTTGCTAAGTCCTGTATGTATATGTACTGTATTTTTGACGGGTAATGCAGGCTCGGCGATAGCAACATCGCTATCTTTACCGCCTTCGGGTTTGCTGGTTCAGACCCCCTTCTCCGGCCGTTTAATTTGTTTTTTAGCCATGAATTCGAACCAAATTACGGACGTACAGACAGACAAACGGACGGATGGACAACGAAATTATTATGTTTGATTTTGAAAAATGTTTCACTGCTATAGAAAATTCAATGAATTTATGGGTTCTCTTTTCTGGTTTGAAATTTGACCTTTTCGTAAGCCCTATGAATACCCAAAGACTTCCATACCTACTTTCCCATAAAAAAATATAATTTCGTTTCTATGAGACATCTATAATATATCTTGTTTAACAATAATATTATGTGGAGAATAATAATACACGCAGCGCCATTTTAATTAATTAATAGAAAATGAAATGAATTATTAATGTACCTGCGTTCAGCTGGTTCACGGCGCTTCAATTTTAATGGATCAGTTTTTAATCTGGTACAAGATAAGGTGTTCCGAAGAGAAAACTATTTATATAAAATATTTATGCAATTTCTTCAGCCGGGCCGTTATAGAAACTAAAGTTGTGTCGTTATCTTAATTTTATTTAAATCACAGCGGTTTCTCCATATAAATTACTTTTTACTCCATCTACGAATCAGTCCAAAAGTAGACAAGTATGTAGGTACTTGCTAATCTAGTGTGATTTCGGTTAACGATATTCCACATTCAAAATTATTGCGATAGATTTGTTCTGTGCTTTCGTTTAAAGTAGCAGTAGGCAGACCTCTTTCTATTTAAGAAAGACAATCGAATTAGTATGTGTCTTGTACGCACGGTTACGTATACTAATTCTTTTTTTTTTTTTTTTATTTATTTAAAAATCCTTGTTTACAAATAAGATACTTAATACTAATTTAACAATAGAACATAAGATAAAACATAAGATAATTTACACATTTTTTTGTTTTGTTTAATTTGTGGATTATGCCACTCTACTAGGCTAGGCCTGTCCCAGAGTGGCGTTATAGCACACAATTATAATTTTTTTTCGAGTTCGTCAGTAGTATTTATTTTCATAAGGTAGTTATTATGTATCTATAGAGTATCAAGTGGAATGTTAGTGAAAGTTGAGTTAGTCATAAGTCCAAGTGTAAATATGTGTAGAATAATTGTTTAATGTAAAAAGGGTTAAAGTTTTGTTTAAGATTATTTTTTTGTTTTCCTTAATTAATTAATTAATTTATATAGGTATATATTTTTATTTAAAGACATTATTACGCAATTACAGTAAGTAAATTTTCAGTTGCTGTTCTACCTTTGGAGGTAAGCCAGTTGTTTGCTAAAGCTTTTATTTTATTAATTGAGTATATTCTGATTTCCGGGAAGTCTGTTTTAAATATGTTAAATATTTTAGGCCCTATGTATGAGTAATTTTTCTGTCCATGTGTTGTCTTAGTTTTTGGTATTTCGTCAAGGTTTCGTAATGCTTGTCTAGTATTATGTGAATGCGAGTTACTGGTTGCTGTTAGGTGGTTTGTGTTTTTAATGTAGAAGATGAGGGTAGACTTAACGAACAGCTGTCTAACGTCCAGTACATTAAATTCTCTGAATAGTCTGTCTGATTGGTATGTGAATGGTTTCTTATTAATGACGCGGAGCAAGGTTTTTTGTGCCGTTATAGCTGGTTTTAATGTGTTATTTATTGTTATTAATAATTCGATTGTCTTTCTTTAAAGGAAAGACTTCTACCTACTGTATTAAATGTATACTTTGGATTTTTTATCCCTGATTGTTGGAATTTCTAGTTTGTGTTGTATGCGCATGTGCATTCTGTCCAGCCATGTTCCAACGCAAGGTATACAACAAAAACGTGGTTTTATGTATACCAAAGAAGTTTTTTTTTATATAGATTTGGTGGTCTGTACACTGCTAGTAAGGTAGTAGATTCTTCTTTAACGATATGTATTTTTAATTGTATTATTTCCATTGATAAGGGGATTATTTTTATTTTGCAACACTTTTATTTTTGTTTTAAATAAATTAATATCCCGTCTCCTCTTTGAGATGTTCTTAGGTTACAGTAGTAATCAAAATGTTTTATTTTATATATATTTAAGCCTTCTTCTTTATTAACCTCTGTAAGAACTATTATGAATTATTAGAAGTAAAACTTGTATCGCGCGTACATGAACATTAAAAAAAATCTAATGCAATCGTACATTTTTACCGTAGATTATTTTGACTGCTGGCAAGCACATTGACACTTTCTTATCTATTTCACCGTATTACCTTATTCAAGAGATCGATTGACATTATTGCAATTTGTGATATAGTTATTTCGTAATTATTACATAGTTTAACGGTGTCAGATATGTACGGGATATTAAACTACGGTAATCTCTTAAAATTTGCGATAAATTTAATTTAATTTTTCTAGAAAGTTAAATGCCAGTGACGTGTATCAAAATTTACCTCTGATAACGTTGAATGACACTGTACCGCACTCGATGCTGCCTTCGCGCGTTCGGTCCAGTCGGTCCCAGCATCCAGGAATCTGCTTTCTCCGCTGAAGACACGTCACTTTCTTCTCGGCCTTTTGCCGGCCGCTGGAGAGCCGAGTGGTCCTGCCCTTCACCGCGAAGGCAGTGACCTCATCCAGCACACATCGTCCAGTATGTCTCCGGGGCTGGTGCCAATCAGGCAGTGGCGCGGTGCACGCGGATGGACGTCGATGACGTCATCGATTGACTCTGCAGCTCTTCCTTGAGGAGAGCTGAGCACGCGGTTTCCCAGCCATCATTTTTATTTTATTTTATTTATTCATGTGAAACTAACAGTGCATATAAAAATCAGATTACACATGATTATTAAACAGTGTAGAGACCATCTTACAAGTTTCCGCAGGGTTAACGTGTTATGTATTAACGTATAGCAACAATAACTTCAGTTATACAAAAAAAAACAAAAAAGTGAAAGTTTTAAGTTACGAACAAACTATGAAAGTCAAAGAATTAAAGGTAAAAGGAGAATCAGAAATGGATAGGAAAATAAGTGCAAATTAAATATAAAAATAAGTGCAAAAAAATAAGTAAAAAATAAGCATAAAGATATCTGATCAATACATCTGCATATATATAATAGATATACGAGGTCTGGACGAAAGAAAAAAGTTTTATTAAATTATTGTACATATATAATACATATAGTTTCTGTAAGAAACTGACTATTCAAAGATTGTTATCCGTGTCCACAATCCCAGTTACAATAATTCCGTTGTCTGTCTGTCCATCCGTCCACAACAGGGAACAAAGGAACAAGTATTTTTTGCAAGGTTTTCATAATTTTATTTGACTTGAATTAAAACGAATTAATTTTAATCTTCAATATGTATTACTTTCATGGTAGAAAACGTTTTATAAAAGATAAAATAGAAATTTGCGTACAATGTAATGTAAAAATATTGCGAACAATGATACTATGAATTCGTTTATCTCCTTAACTATTATCGTTTCACTCAAAGTATTGAGAATACTTTCTATTCGAAATTGAATGAATCACCTCCCCGAGATTTTTGCTACTAACTATAAGACATACTATATAAGAATTGTTTGTTTTGCAGGGACAGGGCGGGACTTTTTTCTGCTCTGTGATTCAAATTTGGTGTCTTGCAAATGTGTCGTATTTTTCTACTTTCCATTTATTTTTCCTACCTTACACGACTTAAATATTTATTTTCCTATACTTCACACTGTAAATTTATTTAATTCGTAGATAGATGAAAGTTTAAAAAAATATATATTACTTAGATTATTTATACAAGTATGTGTTACATCTGTGAGTACATCCTGGTGTGTTTGTAATGGCTTTCTGTAATATGGCAATGTTCAATTGTCCCGTCTGTAACAATCAACTTTGGTCCGTTGCGAATGAATTGTGATTATCTTACTTTTGTTCCCACCGCATACATATACATACATACATATGGTAATTTCGTGGTATTCTTGTGTAGTCTACGTAACTACTTTGTTATATCTATGTTCTGCTCGGCATTCTATCATGGTTACGTCACTCTTCTTGATTATAATTGACATTATTATTTATTATCTATTAATTAACGCCCTGGCGAACACTATGGTCTAAAAATAAATATTAGCAAGACCAAGTTTATGGTTTTTAGCCGAGAGAATCATCCAAATGTGTGCCTTCAATTGAAGGGTGTCAACATTGAGAGAGTAAAACGGTTTAAGTATTTGGGCAGTATTATTACTGACAATCTGGACCCTGATACGGAGATCAAATGCAGAATAGAGACAGCCCGTGCATCTTTTAATAAGATGAAAAGTCTACTCTGTAATGACGACTTAAACTTGAAGCTCAGACAGAGATTGATCAAATGCTATGTATGGTCAGTTCTACTTTACGGTGTTGAAGCATGGACGCTGAAGGTGACTATTCTAAATCACCTAGAGGCGTTCGAAATGTGGATACATCGTAAAATGTTAAGGATATCTTGGATTGACGTGACTAGTAATGTTTAAGTTTTACGTAGAGCAAATACAATCAGACATTTACTTAACATAGTAAAGCTCCGTAAAATTTCATATTTTGGTCATATAATGAGAGGCGAAAAATACTCCATCCTTCAGCTCGTCATGAAGGGGAAGATTGAGGGTCGCAGAGGGGTCGGAAGGAGGCGGCATTCCTGGCTTCGAAACATCCGAGAGTGGACCGGGATAAGAAGCGTGGAAGAGCTGTTCCGCACTGCCCTGAACAGGAAAACTTTCTCCCAGATGATCGCCGACGTCGGGGGGACCCGACAGGGCACATGAAGAAGAAGAAGAATTAACGCCCTATAGGGCTTTTACAATAGATAGGTAGAGTGTACATTAGCAGAATAGGTATATAGTTTAGAGAAGAAAAAAAACATAATAACATGTAAACATAGTAATGACAAAGTGAGAAGAAAATACTTAGAATACAGATACAAACATATAAAGATAAATATAATATAAAGTAAAAAGCAAAGAGCATAAGAAAAACATAATAATATAGAAATGTAAAAACCAAAAAAAGTAACGATGTAGAGAGATAAGATATAGCACAAGCTTTGAAAGTCATAATATAATAATAAAATATACATACAAATCAATTATTTAAGTCCAATTCGACAAATACTAGTAATATTTCAATACACCTTTTAATATATGTTTGAATAACATACAGTTATTGGCAAAGACGTCCAGTTGTTGGTATCTGTTTGCTAGTCTAGGAAGCCTTTGCAGTGGGGAATTAAATAAATAGTTAGTAGCTGCACTTTCCACGGCAAAACTTGCATGACATCAAAATAGTTATTGTGTTTTTGGGTATAGATACGCCATTTGAACTTGGGCTGTGATCTCTGCATCGTATGATTAATGTAATTTTAATACTAAGTTAATGTATTAAAATTTTCATCACTAATATTATGTCTACGTCACTGGCAATTATGAAGGGCCTACTAAGCAGCGTTAGCCTTTCTTCAACAAATTTTCTAAACTTTCATTTGGCTAAATCCGCATTCTAAATTTCTTATTTTCATTATTACGTCCCGTGTCCACTGCTGAGATTTTCGTCTCGCGACATTTTGTGGAATTTTCATTTCAATAATTTCAATGGGAGATTTTACGTAGACGACTCCACTGCATACAATGTCAATGTACAACGCGAATTTCCGAAGAAAGGGTGTGATATTTATTTTCTCTCGCCTTACTTCTGGTAATTATTTATAATAATTTGATGTTCAAACGCCACACGCATCTTTTTGACAACTTCGGAGGGGAGGTGACCGGTGGATCGCCCCGGACCAGCGGGGACAAACAGAAAATAAGATGAAAACGAATTGGGTTTAGAAGTAGGGCTTAGAAGGGCTGGGAAGTATTGTAAACTTGGTCTGCAATGTAGATGAAAAATGGGATCCTTCGCTTTCAATCTAATGCCGCTCTTGCAACCTTTATTCGCATGAAAAAGATATTCTGCATTCATGATCTCAACTTTGGATTACAAATGCGAATAGTCAGATGCTATGTGTTCTCGATATTATTTTATTAAATAGAGGCATATACATTTACAGAAGAATTTACAAGGCGACTTAAAGCATTCGAGATGTGGACCTACAGAAAAATATTCACAATGAGCTGGACGGGCAGAGTTAAGAGTGAAGACATCATCATGATCGTAGAACAATGACGGACGTGCAAAAAATTCCATATTGACTTTTTTGGATCGCTAAAAAGTGAAAAAAGAAGCCATCTAATGGTATATAAAAAGTGTATTTTTTCTCATTATATTATACGAAGTTGGTATAACGACGGTTCTGATTTGCGATAGGATAATGCAGCATGTGTAAAAAACGTTGTTGTACTGCGCTGACGATATTTGAGGTTTGAAAATTTCAAAGGAAAATCTTTTGTAGTTATCGAGCTATGACATAAAGTGTCTTTATGTATATAAAACTTCAAACTGCTCTCCTGCAAACTTGAGAAAAATCACATGCGTCGTTGTTCTACGATTATGACGATATGTAGGGTATAAAAGCAAAGGCAGCAATATCCGAAAAATTAGAAAAGTGTTCTGAATACAGTCACCAAGGATTACCAATTTAAAATGTACTGAATTCTAGATTTTATGTATCTATCCCTTTCAAAAGCATGTTTTCTATAAATTTATAGGCTGTGTTTCCTATTTAACCTCAAAATTAGTACATTATAAATTGGTAATCCTCAATGACTGCATTTTTTTTTTGGATATTGCTGTCTTTGCTTTTATACCCCACATATTATGGTTCGGATGAATAAAGGAAAATACGTAGGTAATTAAAATAATAAAAATCCAAAACTTTGAATATCTCGGACGCATGATTAGGCATCCAGAAAAGTAGGAGATCTTGCAACTCATGATGCAGGGAAAGATCGCCGGAAGTCGGGGCCCCGGAAGAAGAAGGACATCGTCGCTGAAAACTCTGAGACAGTGATTTGGCCATTCCGGGCTGCAGTAAATAAAGTAGTGATAGCCAACGTCCGTTGAACGGATAGGACACAAGCAAAAAAAGAATTGGGCTTCGATAATTCAAATTCAACCTCTTAAGATACGTAGACGAAGATGGCGATTGTCTGTCGTGTGCGCGAGTCTCACTGTCAAATCAAACGCTGTACACGGGTTTAATTAGTCACCTGCTACCGATTTCGAGCGTAGATTTCGAGTTTATCTCAAGATCAACATTTTATCACGCGCACGCGGTGTCGAGATTTATCTCACCTAAATCTCTGCGCGTGTCTCGTCTCGTGGGCGCGGGCCATTAAAATTTCGAGAAATTATGGTAGAATATGACGCTTCACGAGATCTTTGAAATCTCTCCCGACGTGAAGTGTTCTCAATCTCGCACGTCACTCGATTATATTTAATAATTAATATTTAATGGGCGGGCGATAAATGGAGGTCTGCTCCATTGGAGTCTTTTTTTTTTTGAAATAGAAATCGTAATATGATATATCTTTTACAATCGTAAACAGCGTTGCATCTGATGCGCGTAACACATATGGCTTTCTATATTAAATTGCCTCCGCGTATTTAAGTTATGTTACGTAAAGGTTATTTAGAAAACACTAGAAGCACATACGTTAACGTGAGATATGCTTCAACTGCATGTACTAACTGCACGCCACTTCTTTATTTATTTATTTATTTCAAAAAAATCCTTGTTTACAAATAAAGGTACTTAATACTAGTTTAACAATAAAATATAAGATAAATTACACATTTTTTTTTGTTAAATTTGTGGATTTTCGCCACTCTACTAGGCTACGCCTGTCCCAGAGTGGCGTTATAGAACACAATTATAATATTTTTTTGAATTCGTCAGTGATATTTATTTTCATAAGGTAGTAATTATATATCTACAAAGTATCAAGTGTAATGTTAGTGAAAGTTGAGTGAGTCATAAGTCCAAGTGTAAATATGTGTAGAATAATTGTTTAATGTAAAAAGGGTTAAAGTTTTGTTTAAGATTATTTTTTATTTTCCTTAATTAATTAATTAATTTATATAGGTATATATTTTTATTTGTAGACATTATTATGCAATTACAGAAAGTAAATTTTCAGTTGCTGTTCTACCTTTGGAGGTAAGCCAGTTGTTTGCTAAAGCTTTTATTTTATTAATTGAGTATATTCTGATTTCCGGGAAGTCTGTTTTAAATATGTTAAATATTTTCTATATATACTTCTGAATACATATTTTAAGTATTTAAATTATACCAAAGATAACAAGGCAGCGGTAATCTCTGGATTTGGGAGAATAAGGATATGGTCACCAAGAGCAAGATGAGAATCTACAAAGCATTGGCCAATAGTGACATACGGCGTTGAAGCAGGGGCAGACACAATCAGGACTAAATAAATATTGAGGACTTCCGAGATGAAGGCACTGAGGATGAAAGCAGGCAAGATGCTGAGGGATCGCGTGAGAAACACCAGAATAAGAGAGATAAGCTAGGCTGAGTATACAGGGTTATTTGTAAAACATTAATAACCTCGCAGGACTATGCTCCTGCCTTGATTGTGAGTCGAAAATGTTCAAGCTATTATGACCTAATATCAATAGTTATGGAGATATGCGACATCAAAGTTTACATTTTTTTTTCGATATTTCTGACTTATTTTTTGTAAAACGTTGAACTATCATTACAGTAACTTATATCAATTACGAAAAATTTATTCGTTTTAATACAAGTTAAATAAAATGATAAAAACCCTGAACAAATTCCAATTAGAATGTTTTCCAATTGGAATTCGAAGGTTTTTATCTTTTTATTTGACAATTATTTATATTAAAGGGAATGAATTTTTCATACTCGATATAAGTTACTGTAATGATAGTCCAACGTTTTACAAAAATAAGTCAGAAATATTGAAAAAAAATGGTCATAATAGCTTGAACATTTTCCACTCACAATCAAGGCAGGATTATAGTCCTGCGAGGTTATTAATGTTTTCCAAATAACCCTGTATAGCGAAGGAGGGACTGGTATGGTTATATATCCAGAGAATGGGCCACTCTATACAAGACACTTACGAGTAATGTTTTGTAAAATTATTATGCCTGTTAGATGCGAATTGTTGTGTTTTTTTTTACTCCCTTTATATTAACTCGTGGCGTCTGATTGATTGATTGCTTGTCTGACAAAAAACTTTGGATCGATTTTTAACCCTTTTCCCGTGATCCAATCGAGCTGAAACTTTGCAAGCAGACTCGTGGCGACGATCAAGAAGATCTGTCAAATTTTCGTTATAAAAATAAATAATTGCACTATAATTTTGGATTTTTCAAATTTTTCATGGTGTTGTAAAAACTTGGTTTTTATGGGTTAGTTTTTTTATGTATTTTACTATCGTTTTTAGAGCAGTTTATCCTTGTACCTACATATTGTAATTTATTAGAAATAAAAATATATTAGAGAGCGAGGGCGCGAATACAATCTATCAACTTCATTGTGTTGAAAGATTTTCTATAAAAAGTGTCATAAATTAGCAGATGACCTCTATTCCAATTGTTCAGCGCATATTCCCTGGCGTGCCAGTATTACGTAACCTGGCAAATTACGATATCAGGTTGTATCGTGTAATTATAGCCTCCATTAATAAAATTGCTGGTCGGCGGTAGATATTTTCAAATTAGGTTCAAGGATTTTTCGTAATTTCAATGAATATTTATTAAACTGAGACACAATAGGAGAGCGTTTTCAGTAAAAAAAAAATCATTTTCTTATCGGAATATTCGATTAAAATAGCTGCACGAAAGCAAAGCCAGCAATATTCCACCAAGGTGCTAAAAATCTCACTCAAGGAAATTTATTTGGAATGTATGAAACCTACATTTTATTGGAAATAAGTTTTTAGTTTTTAAAAACTACTACAATTAGGTCGACCACAATCAAAAGACCATTCCCTAGCTTAGTCCGGTACGAAGAAAGCGAGTAAAGTTTCCTGGCAAGCCCGTATTACAAGCCTTAATATGACATTCCAAATAAATACATATTTTTACTCCCTTTATATTAACTCGTGGCGTCTGCTTGCTTGCTTGCCGGCTTGCCGGGTGAAAAAACTTTGGATCGATTTTTAACCCTTTTCCCGTGATCCAATCGAGTTGAAACTTTGCAAGCAGACTCGTGGCGACGTATACGTATATATCAAAAAGTATATTTTCGGATTTTTAGACATTTTATTGGTTTTTTCAAATTGGAATCATTAGAAAAGTTTGATTACTAGCACAGCGGCCCGATAACGTCGCGGAATATTTTCTAAATTTGAATTACTCCGTCGGTATACATAATAGGTACTTCACTACGAATGTCGAAAATCTAAATTGACTGACAAATGTTTTTAGAATTTAATCTTCAAAGCATGAAGTGTCTTATCAAAGCTCAAAACATCTGACATTTTAAAAATATATTAAATTACTGTAAGTTTAGTGTTATGTTATATGTTTTAATTCGTCTTTAATTGTTGTTATATTTTACAAAGAAAGGGAGTATAATAAATACTTGGTTTTTATGGGTTACTTTTTTCAGTTTAAAAATGGCTACTTACTTACTAGAAAAACTTCTTTTGTGTTAATTTTTTGCATCGTAACAACAAACATATTTTTTGCGCACATTCTTTTGAATGCGGTCTAGCTATACCTCAGTTTTTTTTGCTTGCTACTAAATACTGGAAATCGCTGCTTTTGCTATTTGCATAATTGGATATTTCTGTCTTTGCTATGATGTTTCAGTTTAAATTCGATATCAATTCTCACTTTAGTATGGAGCGATCATTTTGTCAGGTGACGATCCTTGATTTAGAAGCATGATTTTGGAAGCGATAGAGCTGCATTTCTAACAAAATTTCAAATTAAGTAAACTCTAAATAGTAATCCTCGGTGACTGCATTCAAAACATTTTATTTAATTTTGCTACCTTTCCTTTTATACTCCTGATATAATATCTCGCTTTAGGATCTATCAGTGATTCAATTCCATGATATGAATTATGTTTTATAACAAATAGAGCTACACTTATTAGAAAATCTTATTTCAATTTACAATCCGCTAGCAGAAAGCAGTCAACAAACACAGTGAATGGAGACCCATCGCATTCCCAGGACTGTTATATGAGCCGAAGGCTTCCGTATCAGTCCTACTCTTACGTCGCCAGGTTGACAATTTTTTTCTCTAAAGGCCTTTCCAGTAGGGTGCCGTGTAAAGGGCAGATACCGTAAGGTTCAGGCCGCAAAATCCATTCACCGTCCATCACACCACATCAACATCCTCAACTTTATTGGAATACAAATTACAGTAGTAGCATAATACATAAAAAAATACATAGTGAACATAATGAGTAATACAATTTAAAAGGTCATAATTATAGCGGCTTCGCTATTTATTGTTTGTTTGTCGGCTATAGCAACAAATAGCGGATTCGCGAAGTAGTGGCCGCTTGTTCGCCATTTGATTGAAATAATAATTCAATATACTTGTGTATACAGTAACACACCCTCTGCCTGGGGATGAATTATACAGGGGGTCGTGTCGCCTTGGCGGGGATTATTTATTTAAAATCCTGTACCGGCTAAACGTATTTTTTGATAAATATTCGCGATTGCAACCCTGAGACAGTAAATTTGTGCGGACTCCTCGCCGCGCAGCACGGGTGTCTTGTTTCGTTTGCGGCGTAGCGAGGAGAGCATTAAAAGAATGCCAACCTGGATGGCGAAAGAGTAGGCCGATATGGGAGCCTTTGCTTATAGGACGGCCCTAGGTCTGTGGTAGATACCGCTTCACTGTACCGGCTAAACGTATAAAATGTATAGACTAGGTTAATCCACGTTTGTTGGCATCTCTCTTCACTTGTCATTATTTAATATAATGTGTTTTATGTGAAATCAAAATTTTTTTTTGAATTATGCAATGCCCTCAAGTGTCCAGGATTTAAACAACAAGCTTGTATAAAAAAAGAAAAGCGCATTAAAAATTTTCGCTTTAACAATAGAAGCCTTGGGTTAGATAATAAGCAATTTAAATAAATTAAATCTAACAAATTCCTATTTATTTAATTTTATCTCTATTTTCCGCCTTCAGCCACCCCTTCGTGAGATAGTAAATTACTTTCGGATTTATTTTACATTTTAGTTAGTGAACGTTAGTCTTGATGGAAATACAGAGGCATCGAAATCGGCCTACGTAGTTAAGGGGTTACACCACCGAGGTAGAGTAAAATACAGGTAGAAATTGTATGAATCAATATATCATAGATGTCTCACAGAGACGAAATTATATTTTTATGGGAAAGTAGGTATGGAAGTCTTTGGGTGTTCATAGGCCTTACGACCTATCTAGTACGGCTGGCTTAAGTGATCACTTTACACAATGTAACGTTCGCCATTTCCACCCATGATAGAATACCATGTCTACTAAATTTTGGAAGTTGTATATTATATATTTAAATTATACGGCATGTTTCGTTTATCATATTTCGTATACACTTCTTCATTCCCCTTAATATATTGATTGATTAATGATGTCCCTGTGACAAAAATCCAGCAATGTTCTGAAAAATATGAACAAACTCAAAATATTCAGAAATTGGTTGATTTTTCACAGAGGTGATTATTATTTTTTTATTTGCACTTATTAAAATGCATATTAAATTATTATTTTACGAGAAAATTAAAAAAAATAATTTCCGCGTCAAGTCTGCTTCCGTGGAGCTCCTCCTCTGTGACTAGCATGCGTCTTTCTCCGGTGCACGTTTGTTTGAGACAGAAAATAAGATTGTGTACTAATTTAGAATTTAAATATTTACAATTTTCTAGCTAAATGGATTTCTCCCGAAGTTGGTTTAGTAATTTAAATTAAACTAATAAACATTTTTATCACTGTAACGATTGAGATTTCGCTCAAACGTTTTTGACGCAATTTCGCACAATGTATTTCATAAAATATTACGCATAACACTATTCTTTGCCATAAGACTGGCCAATTATGCATCAATTACCTTGGTGCTTAGTCGGCAATATGTGCAAGTAATCGATCATCTGAAAACTGTTCATGATAAATCAATCGATAATCAGTAACTGAATCATTGCGTAATTTTTTTATTTTTCATTTATTTATCATTATTTCTTATTTTTTTTACATCTCAGACCCACAAAACATCACATTGATATTTGTCTGTAGGTGCATCAATATATATATATGTTAGTTCTAACTACTTTGGGGGTAACCCGCGTCAAATTCTGGTCGTCAGGACCAGTCGTCTGCCGACGTTTCGAACAGATCTCACTGTTCATCTTCAGGGCGCCTTGTCGATGAGCTGCTTCTCCAAAAAGCGTACAACCGTTTGGGTCCGGAGCTCACCGTCAAATGAAAGTTTGAAAAATTCTGCGTCAGGTGTTTGTGGAGGAGTGGGTTTCTCCAGCGTTTTGCTCGGCTTCTAGTAATCCGTATATTTACTTTATTATCGTCATTATACAATGTTGAAAAGGTTGGATTTTCTAATTGCTTAGGTGTTTTCATCGTGATTTCTGGTTTATTATTATTAATATTATTTGTATTAGAAATTTGATTATTATTATTAAGAATGTTACTCCATGCGGTCGGAAGTCAAATGCTATCGTCTCTGTTGTTCATTATATTACTATTTCTTTTATTTATTTCAATTGCAATTGCATTTCAAGGCGCCCTGAAGATGAACAGTGAGATCTGTTCGAAACGTCGGCAGACGACTGGTCCTGACGACCAGAATTTGACGCGGGTTACCCCCAAAGTAGTTAGAACTAACACATATTGTACCCGTGAAAGCCTTCGATTTAACACATATATATATATATTAACTCAAATACAAATCAACAATACAATACAACAATACAAGAAACAATACAAATATTACCAAAATCAAAATAAGTCTCTTTTATTTAGTAACATATTCATTAATTCTGTATTTTGCCCTTTTTTATTAATATCCATTTTGACACGACATGGGATTTTATTTAATATTTTTGGTATGACATATTTTAATTTTCTTTGTCCATATTTATTTATGACCTTCGGTATTCGTAGTCCTTCTTTAACCGTAAATCTGGTACTATGTTTATGAATCAATCTATGCTTATATGTCCCATCTTCACGATATCGTGTAATTAGTTTGTACCACAAGATAGCATTAATTGGCATAGAGCCTTGTTTCTTGAAGAGTTCCTGTATATCTTTAGTAGCACTTTATTTATTTATTAATTTTATTGCCGAATTTTGAATATTTTGGATTTTTCTAATATTAGTTTTGCAAGTTAGACCCCAGTTAGTTATTCCATTTTTTTATTTGATCAATATAAATAAATGTTCAGTATCAATAAAATGTTACAGAAAATTTTATTTGATGATATATCAAAAAATGTTCAGAAATAGTTCAGAAATAATCAATAAAATGTTACAGAAAATTTTATTTGATGTCAAAACAGATCAAAGCCGAGGGCGCTTTATCCCAATAATAATAATTTTACTGTCCCCGTAACTTCGTGTAACGTTCGTAACTTCTTTATAGTATATTTTTTTACGTACATTTTTTTTCATTTTTTCTTTTCTTTTTTCTCTCTTCTGCTTTATATAAATAAATAAATGTTTATTCCTTAGTACCATCATTTTTGACGGGTTACAGCTAGTTAATAAATAATCATAATGAAGGTGTACGAGGAAGGCGAGTCAGTCCTTCTGAAATAAGGTTACCTAACGTTATGTCGATACTGCTTAAAAATTATGTTCTTCGCATTACCAACAGCAGATAGTAAGTAGGTCAAGATGGGAAGTGTGCTTGTACGAACAGTATTTCAATACGGCTCTAGACTGGTACCCAGAATGGGAAATATCTCTTGACAAGAAGGCCCGACGAGGAAAATTTTGAGTAACCAAAAACCAGATTTTCGCAGCTTTCTTCATCTTCAAAAAATAAATTCGGGTACCTACCAAATTATGATTTGTATATTATGCATGTCTCACAGAGACGAAAACTGTATTTTATTATTATTATGGGAAAGTAGGTATAGAAGACTTTTTTTTTTATTTTTTTTTTTATTATTATTTTTTTTTATTATTATTTTTTTTTAATTTTATTTTTTTTATTTTTCTTATTTTTTATTATTTCTTTTTATGGTGTATATCGGACTTAGCGATCGTATGGCTTAAGTGATCACTTTACACACATGTAACGTTCGCCATTTCCACCATGATAGAATATACCATGTCTTAATTAATTGATTAATGATGTCTCTGTGGACAAGAAATCCAGTAATACCGTTCTGAAAGATTTGAACAAACTCAAAATATTCTTATGATTTGTCTTTTGCGATGTGTGTAGTGAGTAACAAGAGATTCGTTTTGACAATTGTGATTTTTTTATTGAACTTGGGCCAGGATTCTAGAAGCAAGCAATCTAGAGTGCCACCACGATAACTTTGCGTGCGAGGGAGGGCGCCCCTGTCGTTAAACAGAAGTTGCCAGGTTGTAAATTTATTACACAATACATAATGTACCGGATGTCCGGTGACCAGTGTCAGAGCCTTCATTATAAATTTGGTCGGGTAACAGCGCGCTCCGCGGCGGCCGCTTTATCTGTCAAATTGTCCGACGGTAATATCGGTCTATTATTTGCTTTTTCAGCTTCGCAAAACTTTAATACGTCATTGGCATTTGTTCTTGCACCACCCCGGACTGTTTTGGACATAATAATTTAGTGTATATTGGTAATCAAGATGTCACAGCTCCCGAGCAAATACAAAATTGTGCTGAATGACATGGCGAGGGGTTACCGCCGGGTGCGGGCGGGGCGGGTTTTAGTTCCAATCCTGCCGCACGCCAAGTTATGTTGGGCAGGCAATAGAACACATCTTCAGTTAGTGGAATTTTGACGTATATTTCAATTTCATAAATTTTAGGTCCTTACATATGAAATTGGCGTTTTGCCGTACTGGCAAATTTGATCTCAAATATCTTCTCTTTGGTTAGGAATTCCAAATCCAAATTTATACAGCTATTTACTCATGTATTTGTGTTTTGAAAATTATAATTCATTTGTTTTTTCCTCAATTGTTTTTTTTCTTTGCGTCACTCAGTTTACAAAATGAAAAATTTGAAATATCGCGTTATTTACGATTACGAGTTCCACCGTGGCACCAGTGCTGCAGAAACGGCTCGAAGGATTAATGATGTGTATGGCGACGGTGCCACAAAAGAAAACACAGTGCGTTTTTGGTTCCAACGTTTTCGTTCTGGAAATTTCGACCTGCAGAACAAGCCCCGTGGACGGCCGGAGACCAAAGTTGATAATGAAGAATTGAAGGCTATTGTGGAAGCGGATCCATCGCAAACCACATCCGAGTTAGCTGCAGGCTGCGGTGTTAGTGATAAAACTGTTTTTATCCACTTGAAGCAAATTGGTAAGGTGAAAAAGCTTGAAATGTGGGTACCTCACGAATTGAGTGAAGCAAATCAACAAACGCGCGTTGACTGCTGCGTTGCATTACTCAACCGGCACAATAATGAAGGGATTTTAAAATCGAATCATTACCTGTGATGAAAAGTGGATCCTGTACGATAATCGGAAGCGCTCATCGCAATGGCTGAACCCTGCCGAACCAGCCAAACCATGCCCCAAGCGAAACGACCCAAAAAAGTTACTTTTGGCGTTGTGGCTCTAGGTGGTGTTCGTAACTCAGCTTCTTAAATCTGGCCAGACGATTACGGCAGATGTCTATTGTCAGCAACTGCAAACCATGATGGAAAAGCTAGCTGCTAAACAACCGAGGCTGGTTAATCGCTCTAGGCCACTGCTGCTTCATGATAATGCTAGACCACACACTGCACAACAGACGGCTACCAAATTAGAGGAGCTTCAATTGGAATGTCTAAGACATCCACCGTACTCTCCGGACCTTGCCCCAACAGATTACCATTTTTTTCGAAATTTGGATAACTTCTTGCAAAGGAAAAAATTCAACTCCGATGGGGCAGTCCAAACCGCCTTCAAAGATTTTATTGATTCCCGTCCGAATGGTTTTTTTAGTAAAGGAATCGATGAACTACCTATGAGATGGAAAAAGTGCATAGATAGCAATGGTACATACTTTGATTAAATAAATATTTTATAATAAAAAAAATCGGCTTTATGTTCCTCCCATACTAAACGCCAATTTCATATGTAAGGACCTAATATAAATATCTTCGTTCGTGGGGGCCTCGCAAATATAGCTTCGGCTCTTGATATCCTTTTAATTACAGCGCTTCTGTTTTCAGCATTTTAGAGAGATAAAATAGTTATTCCAATAATATGTTACAAGAAGAGAAAATAATGTGCATCTTGATGAACCATGTTAGTAGGTAATTACACAGTACCTATACTAAGAACAGTAATACGTCTTCATATAAACTGGCCGCTACCCATTAGAATGTGCTCGGCGCCGTGTACGCACGCACTGTGACGCACACATTGACATAGAGTATGGGGGCACAAGGCGGCGGCAGTAAGGGCCGTGCCTTCGGTGCCATTCGCGCTCGCAGCCGCCGCTTTAGAAAAAAATGCGCTTCCTGAAAAAAATGCCTTTTTTTATGTTTGTGGTGCTTTACTAAAAAGGTGTGTTGATTATCACAAAGACTGTGGGTTTTTAAAAGTCTACGTTGATGTTAATCAGCGTCCTTGCAATTTAAGTGCAGAAACTAGGTATACTAATTACAGAAATTTTCGGGTTTCGTGTCTACCTTATGCGTCGGAATCTCAGACGCTACGAGTAAAGTAACAACCCTAGCGTCAACGCAAGAGTGGGCTAATAACTCGCCGACAGGCCGGAGATATACTACTGTTCTGGGTATACTGTGGTAATATGGATTGAAAAAGAATGCTTTTGAATTCAAATGTAATTTCCTTTTATAAAATTCAATACATAATATTCAATCCAATCACTACAAAATTGAAATGGTACAGCTGTTTCAATAAGTGTGCATATAATTTGCTTCTGTTAGGATGTTTTGTCGGACTGGAGAGTGTTTTACTAGGCTTTTATTAGACATATTATTAAAAAAATTATATATAGTGAAAAAATCGAAAATTGAAACTCAATTATCTCCATAATTATAGATATTAGCAACATTTCCGACTCATAATTTAGGCAAGAATCTATCTGTAAAGTGTTGTGGACTAGCTCGGTTACACCCTGTATATTTGCACGTTTAAAAAAAGTATACTAATATAATAACCCAAAATTTACATTGTGTTTCAATAGTTTTCATATTGGAAATTATCATTCACTTTGGAGAATTTTTTCAAAAGAGCTCGTACGCGGAATTAATTTAATAAATGTCATAGGAATTAAACAGGGTTATTTGGAAAACATTAATAACATCACAGGACCGTATTCCTGCTTTATATATGCGACATCTGAGTTTGCATTTTTTTCATTATTTCTGACTTATTTTTTGTAATACGTTGGACTATCATTAGAGTAACTTATATCGATTACGAAATATTCTTTCCTTTTAATACAAGTCAAATAAAATGATAAAAACCTTCCGATTCCAATTGAAAAATATTCCAATTGGAATTTCTGCAGGGTTTTTATCATTTTATTAACTTGTATTGAAATTAATGAATTTTTCGTAATCGATATAAGTTACTGTAACGATGCTTCATCGTTTTGTAAAAAAACAAGTCAGAAATATTGAAAAAAATGCAAACTTTGATATTGCATAACTCATGGTCACGGCTACTTGAATATTTTAGACTCATAATCAAAGCAGGAATATTATAGTCCTGCGAGGCTACTAATGTTTTCAAATAACCCTGTATACTGAATGTTTAAATATAGGATTAATTAAGTAAAATAAAGCGCGTACCGAGATTACAATACTGACAGCACCATAGACAACTCGTTTATGAAAACTGTCTCGATGCACTTTCTTAAATGCACTTTTTATCGCGTACATTCATTATAATGAATATAACACGCACGTTGGTTTGGACGACGTTTTGAACGAAAGTAGAATACACAAGAGCTGAATATAAATGGGTAATATTGTTAACACCATCGAATGTGCGTTTTGTGTTCCAAAACCCATCCTCCAATGTCCTCCTTCGACACAGCGCATAAATAATTAAATTATACATTCAGAGGCCCTCTCACGTTTTCCTGCTGATTATTCGCGTATTGTGCGAAAGTATTACTCAGTGTGTGTTTTGAAAGTTAAAATCCGTTGAAGCTTAAGGGGGGGGTAAGGTTTTTAAATTTTTTTTTTGCATATTTTTTTTAAAATTTTTAAATGAATGTATAATATCGCAAGAATATTGTGTCAAAATTTCAAGTCAATCGGAGCAAAATTGACGAAATTGTGAGCATTTGAGCGATATCAGACTGATTTTCTATACCTGCTCGGGCAGCTAAGAGACGCGCTCACCTGAGGACTACCGGACGTGCTATTGTATTGGAAGAGTTTTGCGTAGACAAAGACAAAAAGATGCTGATGATGAAAGCTCTTTGCTGTGTGAACATGGCATCGACAATTATGTGTAAGTATAAAATAAGTGTTGAGTTTTATTTTGAATTTTACAGTGTGCAAAGCTTTAAAACGTTTTCCCCACATCTCACGTTTTCAAAGTCGGTGTCCATCATAACTTCAAAACTACTGCACCGATCCTTTTGAAATTTTGAACACTATTTCTGTACATAATTTACGAGGTAACGCTGTCGAGTTTTTTTCAAATTTGTTATTAATTTTTATTTTTTAGTAACAAATAAGTCGATATTTTTCGCAAAAGATCGCGTTTTTCTCTTCAAAGTGTTCCAAAAAATTGAAAAATTGAAATTTCAAAAAACCCTCCCAGCGTTACCTGGGAAAACCTATTATCTAACGAATGAATTTGGATTTTTTGATTTCAGATGATCTAGCACCAAGTTATGATGGACACCGCAATTCTCCTTTTTTCCGAGACACGTCCGAATAATTGCTGCCATTGCCGTATTTTATAATATTTCGTCTTGAAAATTTTACACAATATTCTTCAAACGTCATACTTTAATGTACTATTGGTTTTAATAAAGAGTTTTTAACTGTGTCGTCACAAAAAATTTACAAAAACATGCCTTTTTTTGTACGAAATAACCTTACCCCCCCCTTAAGGAACAATAATGTACAAATCGACGAATGCGCATTCGAGCATATTATTACGACTAGGTACGCCTCACTTTGCTGTGAGCCGTGCGTGCGATTTGGCCTTATATGATTGCGGAATTGTTTGCCTGGATTGGGAAATCTTGTTCATGTCCAAATAGATCACTTATTAGGTTAGGTAATTGATGTGATCGACAGTTAGTACTTGGAGACGTTAGCTAATAGGAGAACCATGCTGAAATGGTAAAATTTCAAGAACTAAGGCATACTTACAAGATGTTTAGTTACTTGTTATGAAATTTTCAAGACGAGACCTTATTTTAATGTTTAAATATTATTAATGGATTCGGCAGTCCTTGGAGACGTTGGCTAATAGGAGAACTGTGCTTAAATCGTAGAATTTCAAGAACTTAGGCATACTTACAAGATGTTTAGTTATTTTTTATGACATTTTCCAGACAAGACCTCATTTTAATATTAAAATGTTATTGATGTATTTGGCGTTTACATTGTAGAGTTTATTATGATGATCATTACATAATATTAACCTTGTTACCTCTACAAAAGATTAGTAATATTTTTATATATTTTTTTAGCTACTTTGGTTTCGAGAGAAACCGAATCTCTCTCATCAACAGGCGAAGTAATATTATTATTGAAGTATGGGGGGATTTTTTCTTGTCTGCAAGATAAAATTTTCGTGGAAATATTTTTCGTCTACGAAAGTGAATATGGAACAGGCCTTAAAAGACAATTCTCCAAGGTTTAATGAAGTGTATTTCGATTTTTTTTGTAGGAGGATGTAATAGAAAGCTTAAACTGATACACTTTTTGCTTTAAATGAATACAGCAGTGTAGAAATGGACAAAAGATTATAAAATATGAAATATTTCGTGTATATTATATATAGTTACGTAGTATCGCATAGTCTTACTACGTATTTCACATTTATTAAAAACTGTACCATAACTTATTATTTATTTTTATTCAGATATGTCGAATAAATATTTATTTGTAATATTTTTTAATAAATAAAAATTTCTTAAGCGGTTCGAATTAGATCCACGTCCCCTGTACGTATTAAATTTAAAGTTTGTATTGGATCGACAGATGGATTTTTATTTATTATATTTCGTATAACGGCTCCTTTTTTCGTTTCGAGAAAAATAACGTTTTTTCGGTTTCCGGTTCGAAACCTTGCTCATCAGATTGAGGTCATTGAATGTCAATTGGAACTGACTTGGAAGAGGAAAGAACAAGAAGTCTCATTCATAAACAATTTCGCACGAAATTTCGGATAATCTGGACAGCAAAGAGGTCATCGACATCTATTTTCTTGACACTTATCAAATAGGCATACATAAAATAAATTATTTATTTATAATAATTCTCTCGATAATAATCTGGACCCCGGACACGTAATATCAATTCTTTATTCCTGTCTTTAAATTTGCGATGTTCATTTAACTCTGCTTCGATAATTGTTATCAATTTTATGTTGTTTGCTTGTTCGCCACTTGCCCTGTATATGCTGGACATGTGCTATAATATTAATGTATGATCGCATTACATCGATATATTAAATATAAATATTGCTAGAGCTGGCCGAAAACACTTGTAATTGGGATATTAGATTGAGTTTGAAATAAGTATTATATTGTTTTTGATGTGTAACATCTTCCCTCTCGCTTTCCTGCAATCTGTGGCAGTGATTTCGTGAAAAAGGACGGAAATGCGGGACAAAAGTAACAGGAAATAAGACACCGGGGAAGCGCGTGCAAATTCATTTGACAAATGATCGCGCGCGGTGGAAAAAATCATCGTTTATAAACAGCAAGTGCCGTCACAGCGAAGACGCACACTTCCAACAGCCAACGCTTCCGATTTTGTATATATGCTGCGCGGCTGGTGTCAAGCGTGTGGACGTTGTAACCTTGATATATTTTGACTTATATCTTCGAAACTATCCAATAAATGCTTATATTATAATTATTTTACATTAATGTAAACAATAACTACTCTTAATGATACACATTCTCAAATTTTATGTAATTTATGTGATTATTTTTAAATATTTATTCAAAGTTTTCATTCATTATGTATGGCGGCACACTACTACCATCTATGAAAATATATAAAAACGTATAATTTACCAAACACATTTCTAAATAAAAATGCGTATGTAGATATACGGTACCTACCTAATACGGCAAAATTCAATAATAAATAAATGCACGTACACTTCGCTTGTATTTAATAATTAATAAATATATAGGTACTGCTCAATTGATATTTTTAATTGTGAGGTGTCAAGAAGTCATGTGCGACTACTGTAAGGCTCGCTCATTTTTAAAAATATATTTTGTACCTAGTTTTCTATTGTGTCTCACTAAAAATAAAATAAAATAAATATTATTTTTCGGGTGTTATGACAGAGTCTATTTTTGCTTCTTTCGTTGAATCAGTCGGGCCCTGGTATACAGTGGCAGGTTGTGCAGTGTCAGCTTTGATGAAACGGATTCGAGATCCATGTCTGTTTGACGTCGCCTGCCGTAGACTTAATGAATAAACATGTCCATCATGTGATAAGTGGCACACGGTAATTTACATCCTCATTTATTATTTAGTATTACGCGTGTAGGTAGCCAGGCCTTCGAGTGGTCCGATTTTACAGTTTTAAAACGTGTATTATTTCGGTACTCGGTGAGACGTAGCCCTCCACGCTGGTTTTGTACGGCAAGATCAAGTCAATTTGGATTTTTATAGCATTAAACATTACCATCTCTCAGATTTTTTATTATTATTGATTGAACGCCAAACGTTAGGTACCTACCGAATTACGTAACGTAAAAGCTGTGATATTTATTAATTTGAGTGAATACGTTTAAATCTTATTTTTCACGTGCTGTCTTGTATTGGTGGTAACAGAAAATTTATCTTTTATTTTATTACATATACTTGTGACATTTTAAAGAGAAAATATTTTTGATATATATATAGCGTTGACTTTGTGGGTGGACATAATTATTAATTTGAGTAAATTAACAAACTTTGTATAAACCAAACTGATTGTTTTTAAACGTTTACCGGTTTCGATACTGTACCTACTGTCGATATTGGGGCGGACGCACAATAATATCCATACAAGGGGAGGCGACAGCATAAGACTTCAGAAGAAAAAGAAAAATACTCCACAAAATTGTCTGATGTACAGAGGTCTTAAAATCTTCGATAGCCTGCCAAAAACAATCCAAAACACAGTGAATATAAAGAAGTTTAAATAGGAGTGCAAAATTTTTTTATAAAAAAATTTCAATGACTAGGATATGGAATGCAATATGTTTAATTGAAATCATGTATTAGCCCACACAACATATGTATGGAACTAAATAAATAAGATAAATTATTTAAGGTCATAATCCTTGTCCAACTACTTCTTCTTGTCGCACTTCTTCTTCCTCTTACCCGCTTCTCATTTCATTTGGGGTCGGCTCTCCTTAATTCTCTTTTCCCATTTTTGTTTTCTGGAGTTTTATTTTTTGCTGTCATCTGACACAAGACTGTCGCCATTTTGAATGACGTGAGCGCCGCTGGCCCATATGCAGTTCTTCCTCCGCCATCTCTTCCAAGTACTCCAGCCCAAGCACGTGGCACTATTACGACCTCTACTCCGAATATGTCAAAGAAGTTCGCAATAGAGGTTTTAGACGGAGTATCCATCTTCGACTTGTTGGTCCACGGATCTATTTTATTCACTCCTACCCTGCATATCTGCCGAGCATTCCCCTATCCGCCACCTGGGGACTAGGGATGGGTCGTCGACGTATTTACCGTCGACGAAACGAGACCGTCCATGTCCGTCCATCGACGAGACGATCAACTAGTTGACGCGTCAACTTCGTTACGCGGACGTCGCGGACGTTTTATCTAAACATCGGGACGATGGTCAACTGTCTACGGTTCGACGCGACGCTGCTCGACGGCTCAACCGTTGGCTATTTTATTACATTAATTTTTAAAATTTAAAGAAGTTCGAAGGAATTTAGTTTCGGGGAAAGTAAAACCGCTACTTGTGCTTATATGTAAAAAGAAATATTTTATTATTTATTTGTTTACGCACATTATAGGCTTTTACATATTGTTTTATATACTTCTTTCTATATATAATAAAGAAAGAAGTAGGTATACACAACAATATCAGGTGTAAGCAGTAAAATATAAATATAAACTACATACATAAGCAGTGAAAGTATCGGGTATAAGCATTAAAAATATAAAGTACAAAACAGTAATGTGTGTATAAAAAAATATATTAGGTACACATCATTACATGTGCACAGGGTTATTTGAAAAACATTAATAACCTCGCAGGACTATATTCCTGCCTTGATTACGTTGAATCTCGAATCGTCCACCGTCCACGGCGTCCGCCGTCCACCGTCTACGAATTCAACTAGTCCATGCGATAAACGTAAACCGTCGACGCGTCGATGCAACGTCAACGGTTGATTTCAACTAGTCCGTCCATTCAACGCCCATCCCTACTGGGGACGCGCCCTTTTATTTTATTATTATGTTACCCAGTTTCCAAGCGTCATCAAGCCCGCCTACGGGGATCTTTCGCGATGCTGACTGTATTTCCCCCGGAATCAATATGGCGGACACTTTCGCGTCAGCTTGCATATTGTATTTTGAAGCCGGAACCGAGGTGACATTGTGATTCAGCATGCGAGAGATCACGTAAAGATGACAAATGATTGTAAAGAAGTGAACCGGATACGGAGTGCCGGCGGGAACCAGCCCGGCATACCTCAGGCATACTCAAATTGTTTTATGTTCATGTCTGCAGTAATTTCTCGATCATAAAAAAAGTGTATTTTGTGACGTATTCATTAGGTCTATCTGTCATGATCGTTAATGACGTTTTGATAATTAATGTATTAAAAAATAAAATGAGTTTAAATTTGGCACGCTTCACACGCTTTTTTGATAATTAATTGTTAACAAATTAGATGACCCTCTTAAAATGATTAGTGAAAAATCTACTGAAAATGATAATGTCGCGAAATAGGTGATTTGATGTACGTACTAAAAATTGTATCAGGCAACGTCGACTGTCCTGAACTATTAAATATACTAAAATTCCATGTTCCCTGTAGATCTTGTAGACACAACCCAGTCTTTCACATTGATTTTACCTCATCCAACTATCGTCGTAATTCATATTTCTTGAGGGTATGCGATGCATTCAATAAACTGATAAGATTATTGGATATTGATCTGTTCGAGTGCAGCCACACGAGATTAAGAAAAATTTTGAGTGCTGAATTTTTTCCTGCTTAATAATTAAGTCTCCTTTTCTCTTGTTCATTCTTTTTGTATTATATTCAACATGCTAAATTTTTCTGCTAATAATTAAGTCTCTTTTTCTTTTTTTTTAAATTATTCTTTCTTTTTAATAATTCTTAACATGCCTAAATTTTAAATAAAATTTTGAGTGCAGAATTTTTTTCCTGCTTAATAATTAAGTCTCTTTTTCTCTTGTTCATTCTTTTTGTATTATTTTTTAACTTGCCTATGTTTTTCTGCTAATAATTAAGTTTCTTTTTCTTTTGTTTAAATTTTTTATTCTTTCTTGTTATATAATTTTTAACATGCCTTAGTTTAATTCATAAATATTTATCATTACTAACATATTTCTAAATGTGGAGACCTGTAATTGGACATCTATATTGTATTAATGTTTTCTATGCTTCTTTGTTGTGCTGTTGGTCTTCCATGAATATTAAATAAATAAAATAAACAAATAAATTAATTTTTAAGGCGAGATATTGATTATTTATTATTATTAAATGGTATCTTTATCCTGAAACAAAGTATATTCTTATTAATTATATTCGGCCGCAATCTGAAATAAGCAATATTGCTGTATCTTGACAGTTATTTTATATATTAATTCAATCAATTAGAAATCTCATTATTCATAGTTGTGAATAACTTAACGTTTGTTTACGTTTTACAGCTTTCTCATTGTTAGAATTCATTAATTTCAAACCCGTCAAAATTGGCGGCATTACGATGATATATAATACAATAACTCGTCATGATCGTAGAATAACGACGCATGTGATTTTTCTCAAGTTTGCAGGAGAGCAGTTTGAAGTTTTATTTACATAAAGACACTTTATGTCATAGCTCGATAACTACAAAAGATTTTCCTTTGAAACTTGGGTTAGTTATTTAAAGTTGATACCTTTCAAACCTCAAATATAGTCAGAACGGTACAACGACGTTTTTACATATGTTGCATTGTTCTACGATCGAAAATCAGAAACGTTGTTATACCGACTTCGTATAACGACGGTTAAATTAATGAGAAAAAATACATTTTTGATATATCATTAAGATGGCTTCTTTTTTTCACTTTTTAACGATCCAAAAAAGTAAATATGGAATTTTGGCACATCCGTCATTGTTCACGATCATGACGAACTGTCAAGATACATAAATAGCAATATTGGTTATTTCAGAATACGGCCGATTATTAATTATGTTATCTTTTCATTTACAATGATTCTCATAAACCTTGGAGTGACTTGTCGATTTATGAACAACTTACGATTCACGAGCTATCTCCTCCCCAACAAACACAAGTATTTTCAGTTGTTGATTGAAGATCGTTAAATTATTTATTTCCTTTATATCACTAGAAAGTTCATTACAGAATTTAACAGCTCTGTATACAGGAAACCGTGCCGTTCACTATTTGTTCTCGGTATATCACTTCTTGCATTAACTCTCGCTCTTGTGTATCGTGGGTGTACTTAGGGTTGCCAACCGTACTCTATATCATGTAGTCGTACTCTATAATCTATAACAGTAATAGAGGACGCTAAAATACTCTTTTTTACACAACGTTTACTATACTAGTGCCAGTCACGCATTCATGATGCATACCTATTATCGTAACGAAAAAAGTAGACTATATACTTTTAATATGCTGGTATTCCCAGGTTGGGAATCCCCATTCCTCAAGCCACACTCGGACGTTTCTGAACGCAGCCACTAATGTCAATCTGTGATGTCAATGTCACAAGTTGTTTTGAGGTTAGGTTTATTTTGTCGCAAGAAAAAGTGAAGAATGTTCTTAGGTTTTCACGGCCACTCAGAATCTTCAAGTTTGTGTTTACTGGGGTATTGTGCCGTGTTGTTACGACCTTTCGGGCCGACGTTTCGGATCCCATTGCACGACATCAGCCCTGATGATGGACTCTGCAATGGGATCCGAAACGTCCTCCCGAAAGGTCGTAACAACATGGCATAATACCCCAGTAAACACAAACTTGAAGAAAAAGTGAACTTAGAGTTATAATGTTTGGAGTCGTACAATTCTTTTAAAAACAATGAAAAATTGTTATGTGCTGCAAAAAGTAGGAAAAAAAACCTTTTCAAAAATTTGAAATGAATGATACTCTTTTTTATAAGTCCGTACTCTTTATTTACCTCCTTTGAAATCGGATATGCTCTATTTCAGACTATTTTTTCTCATAAAAGTTGGCAACCCTATGCGTACTTGCTAATTTGTTTTTAATAATTTATTATTTATTTTATAAAGCGTCCTCAGTTGGCATTAAATTTCCGGTTCTCCAGAAAGGGACAAGTAGAACGATGCACAATTCTCATATCAGCATCACAAGGAAAATGTGGTAAGTGTCGTGTCCCGTAGTAACCTCGCGATTTCACTTTGCTTTTTCCCGTTCGCCGAATTCGAACGTCATCGTGTACCGGAGGACGTCCGCGAATCTCACCTTGACCTCGATAATGACTCTTCTCGGAGTGTGCCGGTGCAGCCAAACCCGGGTTGGCTGCAAGCGAGATAGCGGGCCGACAGGCCAAAATGTGGGGCTCAAAACAGCCCCTTCCACAGTTACTTCCAGCTCAGACCGGCAAAATACCAAACTTGGATACCCGCAGCCTAGAATCAACAACATACATTTTTTCTGTAAATTTTACTGGTATCTGTTTTAATTCCCACTGGACGAAAGGTGCTGATACACATGCTTATTTTTGAGCATGCTTTTTAGCACGCTCTAACAACTGTACAAACTTGCTCGTTATTAGCATGCCTATTTTAAGAATACTCGTGAATGAGTATGCTCAAAGCTAACGATCAAACGCACATGCTTATTACTGGCATGCTCTTGTGATAGAATAGAGACGCTCTTCTTCAAAATGGAAACTTTGCAAACTGAAATATGAAATTCAAGTGAACCAATAAATCAAAACAGTTCCCGAGTTTCCATCCGCACATTTTTGATTTTAGTATTTATAATTTTTATTGTATGATTTGAATCATTTATGTCATGTTTTGTCATGTTGTTTCTTCTATCGCGGACTGAGAAGACGCATTGATAATCGATACTAGCCGCGAATGACATTAGCATGCTCGTAAGCAAGCCTGTTCACACATGCTCAAAAGATACCCCTTCCACCCGAAAACCAAATAAGCATGCTCATAAATCAACGGGCGGTTGATTTTTTAACGTGCTAATAATGAGCATGCTCATTACTAGCAGTGTGTGTACACACATGCTACTAATTAACAATAGCTCAAGAAGCTCAATACTGCGCATGCTCACGTGCCACAAATGAGCGTGTGTAGTATCAGTACGTTAAAACTGGGTGTAGTACAATGGCGCGCAGTGCATACAAGCGAAAATACTGCGCATAACTAAATATTTTGAGGAACAGATATTAATGAAACAATCCAAATTTAAAAAATATTTTATATGAAAGTACATAATATGTTCTAAGAACACAGTTACTGGATTTAGTCCCCAGAGGAATGATTAATGAATTACGATTAAATTATAGAAGTCTCATAGAGACGAAGCTGATTTATATATGAGAAAAGCTGATGGAAGTCTCTTATACGATTGCTCAGGGCTTACAACCTGTATGAGCTGGCTTAAGTGATCACTCTTCACAATTCACCAATTCCATCGTAAGAACATCCACACATTATTAAATTTTTTGAAAGTTCTACATAAATGTTCGAATCAAGAATCATTCATACAATATCATAATTCATAAGCATATTTCACTTAAAAAAAAAAAATATAGAGGTATCATTACCAGCTACGAAAGCTATGCATACTAACTTGTTAATGAGAAAAAAATCAGCAGATGTCTCTAGCAGAGACCATTGTAATAATATATGGATGATTCTTGATTCGAACATATATACAGAAATTTCAAAAATTTCGCTTAAGTCAGCTCATATGGTTGTAAGCCCCGAGTCATCGTATAAGAGACTCCCATCTACTTTTTTCATATATAAATTAGATTCGTCTCTGTGAGACTTCTATAATTTATACTTAAATAATTAATCCATATTTTATTTAAAATCGCTACTTTTACGTCTGCAAGTTTTATGTAGTTGGCAAATAAATATGCAACTATAGCACATTACTTCGGACGGCTTAATTTTTAGGGTCAAAACGACACTGTTGTGTGCGACAAATGTTTTGTGTCTATTCCAACTGTCACTTGATTTGACAATCGTCTTAAAAAAAATCTGTTTGAAATTTTTGCACGGTTTCAATCTTTTTATTTGACTTGTATCAAACCAAATGAGTTTTTTATATACAATATAAATTACTTTTACGTTACTCCTACTCCAACGTTTTACATAAGTTAGGAGAGATATATTGAAAAAAATTAAACCTTCATATTTCATGTCTTCTAGTTTTTTAAAAATGAATAATTAGGTACAACCGATGCAACATTATATTAACTGTACACATGATGCTTCTTGGTAAATTATTTGATATGTGTATTTGTAAGGTTATTTAATTTTTCAATGCAAAATTAATGTTATCTGCACAAATGATATTACCGTCTTTCACCGCTCGCCTTCGTTATTTCAATAACTCAATCGCACAAAATGATTGTGGGACCTTTTCTAGTTCCTGATTATCATATCATAACGCATTATCTAGAACACTTCCTTACCGCAACGGATTTCCTTGTTGTCTACATTGTGTCCGACTGTATTCGCGAATATTGCGAAAGACTTTCACGGAAATCTACGCATGCAATTAATGTATATTATAGATATCTCACAGAGACGAAACTGTATTTATTATGGGAAAGTAGGTATAGAAGTCATTTGGGTGCACATAGGACTTATGACCTATCTTATGGTTGGCTTAAGTGATCACTTTACACAATGTAACATTCGCCATTTCCACCCATGATAGAATATACCATGCTTATTCATTTTTGGAAGTTGTATATATGTTCAAATTGCGTGGAAAGCTTTCACATATGAGTTGTAAGCGCCTTTCCATGCGGCCTGTACAAAGCCATTTTCATTCCCCTAAATCCCTCTACGTATGTATATTTTTTTCCAAAAAAACTTGTTTTTGTCATCTATTCCATGATCAATCGGCACGTCTTCGATTTAGAAGACCGATTATCTTTCTCCTCCTCTATGTATTCAAATATATAATTTAGTTAATTTATATTATAGTTGTTTTTAGATTTGTTAAAAGTTTTTAGATAATGATCTTAAAGCGCGTGCGTACCTTGGAGAAAGTGAGTGAAACTAGCGTCTGCCAGCGGTCTATTCAACGGTCGCATTGTTTAGATTTGTACCGATTGGTAAAAACACACACATTGTAGGTTAATTATTGTTCCAAGACGCGGTGTCGGTCCACGTGCACTGTCAGACGGGCGCCGAGCGAATTAGAAACTTGTAAAAATGATTGTGTCCAACAGTGGCTTTCGAAAGAGCCGGCAGTAAGAGGCGTGCCCGTTTCGAGTCGGTGGCCCTTTGCGCTCGACGAGAAATGCCCACCTGCCGTCGGTCTCCGGGTCGCGCTCAGGTGACCAATTAGGTGAGGTTTGGGATCAGCCTTGACACACTAATGGCGCGGGACGAATTCCGGCGACGGTCATTAGTCATTAGGGAGGCTGCGAGGAGAGTGATCTCGCGCGCTTTCGCTAGCTCGTTAGCGATGCTTTCACACCCATTATTATATCATTCTCTGCATGACCTTGCACCTTCTACACGCCACGTGGCGAGCCGAGGATATGTGCTTCAACAGGGCTGGACCGCGGTACGTATCCTGGACGCCCACATATCTGGTTTGATCTCGTGCTTCCATATTAAGTTCAGCAAAGCGCGTACCTCCCTATTATTATTTTGTTGCCAACAATATTTACCGTTTTCCTTACATCGATGGTCATGTCTGTATTAGAAGAAACACACAAAAAACAATAGAAGTGTTGTAATAAAAATGTGAATATAACACGATACACACGATGACTACGTTACTAGTAAATGCAATAGAAGCAATACAATAGAAATACAATGTAACGACAATAATATAAATATATTGTTAGCGACACATTTGAAAGAATGAAATGGTATTGTTCCCACGCAGTACCGACAGCGCGACAATGAAGCTCTCTTCTCCCTATTAAGGGAAGGGATAAAAAGAGAGAAACCACGATCATGCAGACTTTCGCCTGGCCAAGGCACCGTCACCGCATAGAGAGCCGAGAGTTCTTCCGGCAGCTGGACGTCCCAGCATCTCCTAGTGGGATACCCACATCATGATAAACTCTGAATAGTCCGAGGTTCCTATTATTCCATAACAGGTCATCGTTTCGAGGATACTGGATAGTGTACAGACCCCAGATATATTTTTCTATCGGTTTCTTGAGGTTTTGCTCACACCGTTCACGGGCGGATGTAACTTGTGGACGAACTGAATGATTTTTACCACGTACGAATCGAGAAGATCTGTGTGCGGTGAGAGTACCGCTAGATAAGATGATAACATCTGTCATATCCATGGCCATCATGGTGCCACGCCCTTGTTCAGGTGCAGGCGTCCATTTAGTTGCAGGACCACAAACAGATGTCTTCCCTGGGTAGCTTGGAATAGCTTGGAATACCTCTACTCTGAGATCTGTCCATTTATGAATCTTTCGCAACCAGTTGTCTATCCAACCATCTATTTGTCTCTATATTCCCTCGAATAATTGTTTGTCAGAGACGATATTTGCTTCTGCATATTGTGTGCCCAACATATTGAATTTGACATTTTTCGTTCCTGTGTAGATTTTATGTGAGATACGTCCACAATATGTCTATCCTTCAGGCCTACTTCTTCTCTACAAGCACGGAGAAATCCTTTATTTAATTTTCAATGGTCAATCCTTATTCCACTAATTTCGATTTATATTTTATCTTTCATAATATCTGCAAAAGTATTTTTTGTTGCATCGCTATTCTCAAATTAAACTAATAAGATTTTTGTCTTTATTCATCTGTGAAAAATTAACCCTCCGTAATAAAAATTGCTTTCTTTTCTAAAATAAATTCTTTCTTCATAACCTTTTAAATGCCAGAGGTTTTAAAAAAATTATTACCACACAGGTCAATGGCAGGTTTTTGTACAACACTACAAAGTCTATAAAATGCTGGGAATTATCGTCCACAAACAGCAGATTGACTTTAAATATATAGAATTTAATTTAATTTTTATTTTATTTTGGGAAACACGGTACAATGTAATGAAAAATGATATAGAATCGAAAAAATATTCATTTAGCATGACCAACGAAGTTTCCTCGAAGCTGGTAAAATAAAAACTAAGTAAAAAAAAGATAAAGAATATGTGATGAAAGTTTAAATTATGATAATGCATAAAATGGGAAGGGTGGGAAAAGGAAAGGAATGGGATTGATTGAAAATAATAATAATAATTGAAAATCGTGTTTAATACTGTCTCTGCAAGATCGAAAAGTGTGTGTAATCACGCTTATGGCTTGGCGTGTAAACACGCTCATGTCATTTACAGAGTTAAATCATTTTATTTAATTTTTTATTTAATTTAATATATGGTACAAATATAATTCTTACATATTTACAAATTAAATTGTCTTTTTTTTTAAATACTTTATAGTCATGTAGACCTCATCAGTGAAGAGAAGCTCTTGAGTCTTATGAGGAAGCTCAGTTCTTATTTTATATATAAGTAACTTGATAATTGAAGTATTGAAGTATTTTGAATAAAATCTATAGGTTTAAATGATTTATGAATTTAAGTTTGATTTTAAGAAGGTTTTTTTTTATTTGCTCTGAAAGGTTACTGATGCAGCGTATCTCGATAGGTAAATTATTGTAGTAGTTAATGGCTTTATATATATAGTTGTTCTGCATTTGGGTTGTTTTAAATTTAGGCATTATGAATTGGTGGAAAAAATAGAGCTTGTTTTTACTGTATTGGACTTTTCCACTACATCTATTAAAGTTTTCTCGCGGTCGCACTGTGTACATAGGTAAATCTTCTATCTTATTTTTATCGGATTCATTTTGGTGTCGTTTCTGAAGTTTCCTGCCGTTTTTCCTCCCGTCCGAATACAGCCCTGGAGTAGAGCAGCAGAGAAGCAGGAACTATTTAACTGCTGGCTCGGGGTCTCCAGCCGGAGTCGAGGAACCGCCGCGCCAGTGACCAGTTCCCGGAGTGCTCCGAGCTTGACGAGTTGTGACGTCACTAAAGGAAGTCAGCTGACGTAATTATGCTCATCCCTAGTACCTACGAATTGCGTATTGTTCGGCGGTGTGCGATTTTCAAACTGTGAAAAAAAATTCACCCATTTTGCATGTAAATATCTTGTTGCTGTCGAACCAGGTGAATTCCTCAATAATTGTTCCAGTTACGGTTAATTAAAATTAATATTATACAGTGAATAGAAAAAATATATTTCTAACATATCTTTTGTAAAACGTTAGACTATCAAGATAGTGATTTATATCGAGTATTAAAAATTCATTGGCCTTTATATTCAAATAAAGTGATTCAAACCGTGCAAAAATTTGAACCAGATTTATTTTTATTTTTTTACAGTATTATATAAAGTGAAAGAACTGTATACACGCCTAACATAAATAATTTTTTTAAGAACTATAGCGGTAAAAACAAGTTTAATAATAATAAACTAAAGAAGCAACAAAAATAAAACATGTTTAAAAGAGAAATGAAATATCATAAAAATAGTTGAATTAATTTTTAATATTCAATAAAAAATATTTTCGTGATAGTCTACGTGTTAAAAAATATAAAAAAATAAAACTTTGATCTAATTTAACTTACATTTCACCTAAAGTATCACGAATATTTTCTATTCAAAATTGAATTTTGTATAATATTTTATCAGATGTCGCCTCAATGGTACATTAGTGTCGTAATTATTATAATGTACCTAGATAATTTTGATTACTCTTCATATTAAATGTCGTAATATTTTCGTTGCTGTAAAAAAAAATGAGGCGCACGCTGTAATAATTGAATATAAACATGTTTTTTTTTTATCTGCCTAATGCAGTTTTTATTAGAAATAACTACGGCAATTGAAGATTTTTCAGTTTGTCCTTAATAAAATTATTTTATAACGTAGTTTAGAAACGTTATAAAAAAATCGGATTAAATAGTCTGGATTTTTAAAATATTTACCTACTTAGTTTATTTTGGTGCTATTATGTCATTTATTTATGTTTTTTATACATATAACAATAAAGTTGCTTTACACCATCTCACAAAAGTTAATCCGAGTATGATCCTTTCGACTCTAGGGCGAATTTCTCATACAATAATTTCTGTTTTGTTAATTTTTGACGATTATTTAATAATTGAATCCAAATTATCAAACAACCAAGCAGCACAAATGATTTACCGATATTTGTGCTGATTCTTGCTTTCATTCCAGGTCTTTTTAAGGGTCGTATTCACTTTTGTCGACCTTACACGGACCCCTTTCAAACATGGGCGATTTTCTTGTCATAAATCAGATTGAGAAAAATTATTTACAATGTAAATAGGTTATCTATTCTACTACGTCATTCATTACTTGAAATATAACGAATTGAGAGTAATAAAAAAATAACACTGTTTTATTTTAATTTATGTCAATAATATTTTTATGATAAACATTCTGCTTACGTATTAATATTTTATTGTTATCAAATTAGTGAACGATGTTTTAATTCTAATCAGCAAGTCTTGGCAAATGTTAAACAACTTATTTCTAATAATATCAGTCTTCATTGCATTAAATTAGACTGATTGGATTAATTTTGTGTAAAAAGTAACCCATAAAAACCAAGTTTTTATTATACTCCCTTTCTTTGTAAAATATAACAACAATTAAAGACGAATTAAAACATATAACATAACACTAAACTTACAGTAATTTAATATATTTCTAAAATGTAAGATGTTTTGAGCTTTGATAAGACACTTCATGCTTTGAAGATTAAATTCTAAAAACATTTGTCAGTCAATTTAGATTTTCGACATTCGTAGTGAAGTACCTATTATGTATACCGACGGAGTAATCCAAATTTAGAAAATATTCCGCGACGTTATCGGGCCGCCGTTGCTAATCAAACTTTTCTAATGATTCCAATTTGTAAAAACCAATAAAATTTCTAAAAATCCGAAATTATACAATAATTATTAATTTTTTTTAACTAAAATTTGATAGATCTTCTTGATCGTCGCCATGGATCACGGGAAAAGGGTCAAAAATCGATCCAAAGTTTTTTTTGACGGCAAGCAAGCAGACGCCACGAGTTAATATAAAGGGAGTAATAAAAATAAATGCATTATTATATATTAACTTAGAATATGCTTTTAAACGCATCAACGCACGCGCTTTCAAAAAAAATATTCACTCATCATTTTTAAACATAAACGTTGATATGTTCATGATTTATAAATCATTACATGCATCCCATGAATTGTTATCTTGTTACATGTTACATGGTTAGTTAAAGACTATATTGTTGTGCTTATTTTTTATAGTAAATTGAAAATGACCACCAATGCTGTAAAGGTTTAGAGAGATATTGCCGGTCCCCAGAATAACTTTGCAATTATTTCAAAATCAGTTTCTTTGTTTAAGCGCACAATGCATTTCTACAGATGTCTAATTGCAATGTTCTTTTATCACGGGTCATTCAACTACGCACAAAGCTTCTAGTGCAATGGTTCCCAAAGTTGACAGGACCGCGACGCACCAAAAAAATAATAATTTTCGGGACCCACCTCCTGTCTCTCATCTTCCCAATTCATATTGTAATCACACGAAAGACAGTTCAATTAAGAAAAAAGAAAAACGTCCAAATGTAATTGAAATTTTTGATTACGAAAAATATTAATATGTGATATTTTCATGGGAAGGGTGCATTTATTGTCTATTTCTTGTCATAACAGCATTAAGCCATGTATTCACTAGGGGACAAATTGTCCCTCAACAGCACGCGCGGCATAGAGTCTACGTGACGTTGCAACGTCGTGCACTGTTCCGCGACCTCGCGCACAACATAGCGCGGCATTTCTACGTGCCGTGGCAACGTTGCCATGCGCACGGTACCCGAGCGAGCTCACTGCAACATTACGCGGAGCGTCAGTACCACGTGGTATGTTTACAAGTGAATACGCATGCGCTGTATCTGTCAAGATGACAATGTGGGGAAACGAAATTGTTCTTGAACTCATCGAGCTGTATCGATCGAAGATCGCATAGAATGTCCGTCCTTCTTTCTCTTTGCAGTAAATAATTTCGCATTCTCCTCTTGTTTCTCCTCTTACTTTTCGATAAACTCATTAACATAAACAGATACGCGGCTATCATCATAACCTCATAGGGCGACATTTCCGCGACGTGTGGAAAACAATAATTATTTTCAAAAAGGACCTTTATTTTTAATAATATTCAATTTACTACAGTAAAACCTCGTTAATTTGAAATTGCGACCCAAAAAAACATTTCGAATTGCGGGGAACCACGTTTTCGCCAAATGAGATACCGCAGCTGTCAACATAACCTCGTCGGGTGACATTTCCGCGACAAGATATGCGAGTCCCGGTGTGTACACATCAAATGACCGCGTCATTGTCCCCGAAACATGAACGTAGAAGTTGATGCGACATCCCGCGCGGAATGTTTCGCGATTTGTTCCCTAGTGAATACATGGCTTTAGCGTTGACTTCAATTGTGGTCACTTTTAATCGCAGTGAATTTGATAAGTCCAATTTATTTCTGTATTTAGTCTTAATAGAAACCATGGCAGAAAACTCCACTTCACATGAGGTAGTGAAGGGGAGGAGGACTTTCATCGCTTCGTCAGATAAGCAGGGATAAGTGTCAGCAACTGCAAGTCAGGATTTTGCTAATTGCTTACGATTAAAAGTATTTTTCAGCGACGTATCTTCTGATGAATCAATAAGCTCTTCACTTGCTTAGTCGGTATGTTGTCTTGAAATGGATTTTAAATCCAGTTTATCCTGTTGAACCTTTTCATCTCTTCTTCGAAGTAGGCGTTGAAGTTATTTTTCAACTCTGTCAAATGAGTGAAAATTGCAGACACTACTTTTCTATAATAAATACGATGCGACCCGGACGAGACGCGTTGCGCGGTGTTGTGACTGCGACCCACCTAATATCCGCTCGCGACCCACCAGTGGGTCGCGACCCATAGTTTGGGAAACACTGTTCTAGTGAGTTTATTATGACATCCAACAGATGGTTTACACAGTATTTTTTAAGTACTTAGTTTACTTCCAAGTTTATTTTTCTTGTGGTTTTACTTCACATTCACAGTTTTTAGTAATAATTAAATTTGCAAAATTTTTTAATCTTTTCGCACGTTCATTCTGTACAGCTTATCGAGTTCACATGCCTACAGACTAATGGATTTAAATAATATAAATGATAATTATGAAGAATACTTTACATTTCATTTAATATTTTTTCGCCTGAGATAGTAGGCAATTAAAAAAAACTGCCTTTTGATTTTTTAGAGTTATAGTAATTAATGTACGGTAAATAATAACCTCACTTGATGAGGTAGAAAGGTTATGAAAAAATACGTATTATACATATGTACTTTATTGTGAGAAAAATTAAATTTAAGGCGGAGTTTAAATAGTCAAAATAGGGATGCGTTACAATCTGAATAATATTTTAAAATGCAAGAATAAAGTTTTAATGGAAAAATATATATAACGAAGGAATCAATAAATATTTTAAAAATTTGTCGCCGCTTGAATATTCTTACTTGTGGCTTCACTTTTAATTTAACTTGTATACATTTTTAAAAACAATTACGAGAGGCTGCGGTGTTTTATGTACCTTATTTATTAAGTTTTTTGTGATTAAATAATCTTAAAGCTTTTTGTTAAATTATCACTTAAAAATAGGCGTCTGCTGTTGTGATTTCGATGAAAAGACCTTTCTCCATTTTTTTTCTATTACTATACAGGGTGTACCAGAGCTAGCAGCGGAAACTTGGCAAGTAGATTCCTGACTATGTTATGAGTCTAAAATGTTCAAGCAACCATGGCCTAATATCAATAGTTACGGAGATATGCAGTATCAAAGTTTGCATTTTTTTTCAATATTTCTTACTTATTTTTTGCAAAAAGTTGAACTATCATTACAGTATTGTTAATTATGAAAAATTCATTCGCTTTAATACAAGTCGAATAAAATGATAAAAACCTTGCAAAAATGAAAAAAAAAATTACAAGGTTTTTATCATTTAATTCAAGTTGTACTGAAGCAAATGAATTTTTCATAATCGACATAAGTTACTGTAATGATAATTCAACTTTTTGCAAAAAATAAGTCAGAAATATTGAAAAAAAATGCAAACTTTGATATTGCATATCTCCATAACTATTGATATTAGATCATGGTTGCTTGAACATTTTAGACTCGTAACATAGTCAGGAATCTACCTGCCAAGTTTCTGCTGCTAGCTCCGGTACACCCTGTTTTATAGCGTGGATTAATTTGGATACATTAACATGTATGCGGTTCTGTACTGAATTTACTTTTGTCAGAATAGCAATCAATGATCGGGTTGCGATCCATTGTGCGTGCGCATACTGCATGACTGACATTGCAGTTCACTGCACCTGTCGTGCCGTAATGTTTAAATTAGCCTGAAGTTAGCTTCGTTATACAGAAACTTAGTAGCGAGAAGTTCGCTAAGCGAGGACTACTAGTAAATAGAAAATATCTTTGATTAATTTTGTAAATATAAGAAAGATTTCGAAAGACAATTGAATGTAGGTATGTCAACTCGTAATTTGTTATTCGTAGTAACGTCACCATCACTGTTGGATGTACAGCCCCTGGTGGGCACTGGGCCTCCTCAAGCATGTTCACTTCTGGATCCCTATCCATCCATCTTCAGCGTTACAACCCTTGGTCGGTCCTAGCTGCCTCCAAGAAAGTCCTCCATGCTGCTCTGTCGCTGGCTGCCTTTTTTTTTCTTTCTCCTTCCCTATAGCAGATATTTTTTTTGGATACGTGTCACTCCATCTAGTTTTGGCCTTCCCAAGCTCTCTCTGACTATAGGTCTTGTATTCACTCAGGGACTTGTCATTTTATTTAAGTTGTATTGAAGAAAATGAATTTTTCATGATGGATATAAGTTACTGTAATGATATTTCAACTTTTTGCAAAAAATAAGTCAGAAATATTGAAAAAAAATGCAAATTTTTATATTACATATCTTGGTCTTGGTTGCTTGAACATTTTATACCAGTAGCCTATTCTTAAAAATGTACTTTGAGGGTTTGCGTTAATTACGTGACACATTGTATTGTTTTACATTGTTACATTTCTTATTGATCATTTATCTTTAATATGTTTTATTTATATTATTATTTTTTAATTATTTACTGTAAAATGTGTTTCGTGTTAGGTATATAAAAATCCTTTTAATTTCCTTGTACTGTAAAAGCCCACTGGGGCGTCGATCAATAAATAAATATTTTTTATCGAAACTTAATGAAGAAGACACCCCGAAGTTTTTGCGATCCTCTTTACAGAGGCGGCTGACATTTTTGCTGATAGTATAACTGTGTATAGGACAAAGATGATACAATTGTTTACATCTCAACGAAATGGAAATGGACAATAAATTTTTCTGTATTATTATTTTACCTTAAACTATTATTATTTGTACCTACTGTATTATTATTTTATCTGTCTCATGTTTTTCTGTATTATTATTACCTTTTAACTGTATTTTTATTTTAACTGTCTTATGTTATTTAAAAAAAAATTATTCTGTATATGTATTTGTAAAAGCCCATAAGGGCGTTAAATAAATAAAAAAAATAAAAAATAAACAGCAGTACAGTTCGTAACATTGAGATTTTACTGAACCAAGAATTCGATCTCGCTCTCTGTTTCACATTTTCGTTTTAACGAATTCCGGGCTAACGAACGCCGCATTCTTGAAATCGAGAATTCGCCCGTCGTCGGTCAACGATCGGCTTGTTGAAATTCAGGTTGCATACAGCGCGGTAGGGATGAGTAAAAAATATCGATATATCAATATATCGATATTTTTTTGAAAAATATCGATATTTATCGTCGATATATTTTTTCGCGATATATCGAATATCGATTTTTTTTTTGGGATAACCAATTTTTTTTTTGGTCGCCAAAAGCTCATTCCCCTTACATTTTTGAAAAAATAATATCGATATATTTTTCGCAATGTATGTCGATTATTTTCGATACTTTTTAAAAATATCGATTCGATATACAGGGTTATTTGGAAAACATTAATAACCTCACAGGGCTACATTCCTGTCTTGATTATGAGTCGAAAATGTTCAAGCTATTGTGACCTAATATCAATAGTTAAGGAGATATGCGACATCAAAGTTTGCATTTTTTTGTCAATATTTCTGACTTATTTTTTGTAAAACGTTAGACTATCATTACAGTAACTCATAACGATTACGAAAAATTCATTCGTTTCAATACAAATTAAATAAAATGAAAAAAACCCTGAAAAATTCCAATTGGAATGTTTTCCAATTGGAATTTGAAGGTTTTTATTTTTTTATTTGACTTGTATTAAAGGGAATGAATTTTTAATATTCGATATAAGTTACTGTAATGATAGTCCAACGTTTTACAAAAAATAAGTCAGAAATATTGACAAAAAAATGCAAACTTTGATGTCGCATATCTCCTTAACTATTGATATTAGGTCATAATAGCTTGAACATTTTCGACTCATAATCAAGGCAGGAATATAGCCCTGCGAGGTTATTAATGTTTTACAAATAACCCTGTATATCGATATTTTTTTTCATTTACCCATCCCTACGACGCGGGACGCTCGCCGCGCGCCGCACGCCTCCAGCCGAACCGGCATACCCGATGCGGGCCGCGAGAAAGCGCCGCTTTCATTGGTCGCCCGGCGCACAACGCGTCACCGGGCGCCGACCACTCTCTCCGCCGCTGGACCTGCGATCCTTGCTGCCGCGCGCGAAACCAGCTCCGCCGAGACTGACAATTGTGTGTTATTTTAGGAATAATCCAAGACTATGGTCCCGTTGTTCACACAATGAAAATAAGTATTTCACTATATAATTTAACGTCCTGTTAATTTAATCTAACTAAAATAATCGTAATCTAAATTAAACAAACCAAACCTAATAACCTAACCTAACCAAACCTAATAACCTAACCAAACCAAACCTAATAACCTAACCTAACCTCATATATTGCCTATGAAATGTCAAAATACGCAGTACATTTTTCGAAACTTTAAAGTGTAATATCTTATTAAATACTTACTATTTAAACGTAAATTATCTTTCATTTTGTTATTAGCACATTCAATAATATAGTGAAATAATCATTTTCGTTGTATATGCAATGGGACCATTATCTTGGATTTAGCCTAAGTGTTTACCAGGGGCGTGTCTTTTTCGTAAACGTAAATTTTGGAAAAATAATTGAAATTTAATATTTATGTGTGAGAAAATCAAAATATGAATACTATGATAATAGTAATCATAGGAAATTGCGAGATGTAATATGTTTTATTTCGATTTTTTTTTAAATATTTGTATTTACGTATAAGTTGTGCTGCAATGTTCCCGCTGCACGTCCCCGGTATTTACATATTAATAGCAGACATCCATGAAATAGTAATAACGACTTTTATCAGAATATCTGAACATTTTTAAAAAGCATTTTCCCTGCCGACAATTAATGGTAGGTACTACTATAAACCCTGGCGATTGTGTTGGGCGGAACATTAAATGGTTTGTGTCTTTGCTAAGTACTACATCTCTGTCTTGGAGCTTCGGAACTGGAGAGAGCTGGCACTAAACCGAGATGAGTGGAAAAAGCTTATTGAGGAGGCCAAGACCCATCAAGGGTTGTAGTGCCAAGAGTGATGATGATGGCATGTAATGTATTTTTGACGGGTAACGTTTTAGCAACATCACTATCATTGGTTTGCTGGCCCGGGATTCAAGCCCCCATCTTGAATTCGAACGAAATTACGGATGTTACGTGAACGGACAGACAGAAAACGAAATTATTATGTCTGATATTCATAGTCAGGGACGGTTCCTTGAAACTAATGTGGCTCACGCATCAGGATCATAATCCCGGAGGCGTCTCAAAAACGAGCTTAGTCCATAATTTAAAAAATTAACAGATAACATAACCTTGAAATTTTAATTTTTTTGGTTTTACTTTAAAGCTTGAAGTTTTATGAGTCATTACTCATTAAAAATTGGCTATATTATGCAATTTGTTTTGTGGTAGGTGGATTCTTAAATGAATTTCATTATTCTTTTCCGTTTTTTTCTAGACTCCTCTTTTCACTCGTTTCAAAGTATTTGTCAACTTTCGAAAGCTTGTTATAAAGTCTAAACCTCGTGATTAGTTACTGCCTTTAAATAAACCACCACATTTTTTCTTTCATGTTCATAGTTCGTTTCATTTTGAAAGATATTCATTCGGTTTATTTATAAGGAACAAATTTTGGCTTAAATAGTATCTCAGATCGCATTTTTTACACAGGAATCTTTGAAGTCGTCGAATATTTTTTTCTGTATTGGTTCTACAGTCCGTGGTGTTAAGACCCAGCAAGAGCTGTGGTCCACCAGGCCAAAGCCTCCTCAAGATTTTTTTCGTTCCATATTTCGCGCTGTTTCTGTCTAGTTTTGGATTTCTAAAGCAGACGTATCTGGCATCATTGTCACTCCGTCGTGGCTTAGGTCTTACTAAATTACTGCGTCCTCTTGGTCTTTCGTCTGTTCAGATGGTATTCTCCAATGGTAGTCAGGGAGGTTAAGGTTGTGGTGATCGGGAGCTACCGCGCACTCTTTTCGGCCAATCAGATTTAGCGCTTGTTCAGACACTGCAGGAACCGTGCCGTTTCAGAATCGCATGAGATCCGTGCGGGTCTCATTTACCTAGGTTTGTATGTGATCGTTCAGACACAACCGTGCGGTTAGTCAACCGCCGCGGTGCCCTCAACCCAACCGCTAGAAAATAGACCCGCACGGCGCCCGCACGATCCTATTACTAAGGAGCCCTACGAGAGCGTTCAGTCGCGTTGCGGGCACCGCACGGTTCCATGTCACAACAGGAGCACGCGTGGATTATATTCTCTTTTCTATGGTTATGGATCGCTTTGACACTGAATTTTTTATTGATGAAGTGGAGAAAAGACCTGTGATATGGGAGAAATGACCTGTAATAGTGTGAGGATTACTCAAATTTGCCAAGAACCAAGCTTGGCAGGAGTTGGTGGAGATATTTGGAAATGGTGGAAAAAAAGAGTATTTTAGAGAAGTAGGTATTTATTCACCAAAAATGAACTGACAGAATGATATTTATGTGTCTTGCCATGGAACACGGCCGTCGTTAACAAAGTAATGAGCGAATATATCTCTGATATTCAAAGATGGAGAACGGCACCAGAACTGTCAAACTGACGTTTATTTTTGCGCGCACAAATCGCTTATTAACCGCGGCTGTGTGAACAGACGACCCAAATCGCGTGTTTTGAAACGCGATTCTGAAACTGAACGGTTCCCGCTGTGTCTGAACAAGCGCTTAAGATGCTGTCAACGGTTCTGTGCTGTCTCCCGCTCACCGAAACGACCAAATTCTGTCGACGGTCATTGATCAATGCATCTGCAAGTAATATTGAAAATTCATGTGTAAAGATTGTTAAAATAAAACTCAAACAGTGAGTGTTACACTACTGGATACAACAGAATGGACACCCACTGCATTCCCAGTACCGTTTTATGAGCGAAAGCTTCCAAATCGGTCCAATAATTTGTGAACACGATAATTCCCGTATCCCATTAACTGATTAAGTTGAAAATATTAAAAAAAATTCTAGTAAATATTTCGATTAAGTGCGCTTATTCCCCCTCCTTGTTTCAAAACGGTGGCGAAAATTAAAAAAAAAATCATACCTTCGGCCAGCGATAGAAGATATCCTTTTTATAATTAAACGAATTAACTTAGTTTATCACCACTTAATTTTTGGTAAAAACCAACCGGTTTCGGAAACAACGTCTATAGACGTTTAAATAATTTGGAAGCACTAGAAATTAAGAAATCCATAAGTAATAATGAATGTATTATAAATAACCGAAAAAAATCTAACTTACAGTCAGTCCTATCTTGAATATGTTTTTTTCGCACCCCCCACTATTTACCCCCATTTGGACACTTGACACTGAAGTATATGATTGTTCATAATTTGTAAAGTTTAATTAGTATTAAGTATAAATACCCTGATGAAGGAACGTTGTTTCCGAAACCGGTTTGTTCTTAACAAAAATTAAGTGGTTATAAACTAAGTTAATTCGTTTAATTACATTCATAATGAATAACCACAAAGTAATAGCAATATACAATAGTATATATCTTTTAATTTATAATTAAATTATTTTTATAAACCGACAATATTTTAAGTTGCGTTTTGGAATTGCATTATGCTCTGCGGCGTTGGTTGAAATGTTTTCGAAAAGTGTTATTGAATGTTTGCATAATTTCCGTTTGTTTGACGTATTCGTGTAGCAACGTGAATGTTACGGATGTTATAATGATACGGTTATTATAATAGCGTCGTAAAAATTGTGTTCGTATTTTAGCATTGTTACCAACTACAATACGGATTGGACTACATTAGAAAATACATAAAAATCAGCTGTACAGGGAAAATGTTCTATTTAGCTGAAGTTGTAGATACGTATACATTGCTGTCTTCAAATCTTACAGACCTTTCGGCAGGATTGTAGTTGTACTATGTCCATACATTAGCCATGTCCGAAGAAGTTACGAAGTTAGTCAATACTACTGGAACTCAGCAGATCCAATACTACTAGACCAGCCGTACTCAACCTGCGGCCCGCCAAGCTTTTACGTGCGACTCGAAAAATATTTTTTTTTTATCAGGAACGTGATTTAAAAAATCTGACTGCGAGTTTTGAATATCTGGAAATAGGCGCGAACAAAAAGACAAACTCCTGTCATTTTAAAGCCGGTGATTTCTATGGTTTAATAACGAATTTGTTATTTCAACTATAGATAATTTCAACCACACAGTGTAAGTTTATACATATATATTGTATGATGAATTCGCTGTACGCCCCGCTACATGCTTCCGCTACATGCGCACACTGCGCGCGCATAACTTCCGTTACAATGAAAATTTTATGCGCCAACAAATCACAAAACTGAGAGGAAAGCCTATACGGTACCGTATTTTATTATCTCGAGTGAGACTCTTTTTATTTATTTAAATAAATTTATGAATATTTATTTGAACATATTCTCTACGGGGTTATATGATAATGTACATAATGGAGTTCTATTGCCAACCAACTGATGTATGGAAGTGAGTGAAACTTGGGAATTTGCAAAAAAGGAATGCAAGTAGACTAAATGCTGTGGAGATGCGATCATTAAGGCGTTTGTGTGGAAAATCTTTGGTCGATAGAGTGAGGAACGAACAAATTAGAACTTAGTGTAATGCTGGCTGTAGCGTGGTAGATAGAATAAAGAAAGGATCGCTGAGATGGTTCGGTAATGTGGAACGAAACGATGTTTAAGACTATATATGAGGCGAGGGTTGAAGGCATCAGGAATAGAGGGCATCCGCGAAAGACCTGGCACGATCAGATACTGCAAGAATTGGAGGATAGCCCTGTTAAAATCCTCAACAACCGTAGAGCGTGCATGAGAAAATGTATGAATGTAGCCGAAGCAGAAATGGTGTGCTAGAATACAAGAATATGGCGTTCTATCCTCTCTGTCTACTCCTGTCTACTACGGGAAAAATGGCGAGATGGTTAGTTAGTTAGTTAGTTTGTATCATACATGAAAGTGAGTAGAGCATTTTTTATGCCTACCATTAAAAGATTACAAAACTCAGAGGAAAGTTAGCCGTAACGTACCATATTTTAATATATTTTTATCATTACTACTGCTTTAATTGCTGATGGTTTAATAACTTTCGTTGCATTTGCATATCTGAGCGTTCAATTTCTCTTCGGCTATTATTGAATTTTTACCTAGAAAGCGAGTTGATTGACGTGAAAAAGTGGTCGTATTATTACGCACGTATAAGTTAAGTATACGAGTACGTACTCGTTTACGCACCTGGCGAGGAAAGTGTTCAAACCACAAATTTGAATATCATTCTAAAAGTGTATCACCTAGAAATTGAAAGCGCAATCGAAATTACAAATGACCGCTCCCGATACGTTGAATTACTGTCCGCGACGCTCAGTGCAGTAACCGCTATAACTTGCAAGTCATTTTTACACACATGCCACTGGATGTCATTACCACCATTCCATATTATCGTAATAATGTAACGGAAGTTGCGCAAGCGCAGCATGGGACATTGTAGCGGAAATGCGAGACCACGAAATGCGCGCGCATCCATTTAACTGTTAAAAATTTATTGTAAATGTATTGTCTACCATATTAAATCGAGTACCAATCATAAAGAACTAATGCATTAGCAAACTCTGTAAATACCAGATTACACTCATTAATGAACATGCAGAGGCGGCTGACATTTTTGCTGATAATATAACTATGTTTAGGACAAAGCTGATACAATTCTTTACATCCCAACGAAATGGAAATGGTTAATAAATTTTTCTGTATTATTATTTTACCTTTTAACTATTATTATTTGTACCTTTTAACTGTATTATTATTTTATCTGTCTTATGATATTTCTTTTTAAATTTATATTCTGTATTTTTGTAAAAGCCCATAAGGGCGTTAAATAAATAAATAAATAAAAATGCTCAATTCAAAAAGCTGACGAATGATTGGTTATTGAATTGAAAATTAGAACATTTTTTTATTTTATACTTTTTACAATTTATATCATTCAAAATTTCAAATATGGGAAATATATATTTTATTGTCTCTGTGAGAGTCAGAAGACTATAGATATAGTGTATACAGAAGGAGTACAGGTACAAGGTATAAATATGTATTTTAAAACGGTTTCATGATTATATTATGTGCCTACTAGGTGTTTGTTTATATGTTTTTTGGTTTCAATTATAATTTTTCTCTGATCTGTAATTTTTCTGGTCATTTGGGGGACATTATTAAAGAATTTTATACCAAGAAAACTAAAGTGATTTTGGGTAGTGGTAAAATTAATTTCGGTATGTTAAGTGTATCTCTAAATCTTGTATATCGACAATAGCTTCTTGTGTTTAATGTATTTAATGTAATTTTAAAAATTTGGATTATTGAATTTTTTTGTATATATCTATTATTTTTGGTACTTTGAATTCTTTATATAGTTCGGCACTTGGATAGACATTTTTAAATTATTTTAATTATCATTTTTTGGCTAGTTTCTAATTTTGATATAGTGGTTTTATATGCCCCTCCCCATCCAATAATACTGTAATTGGGTTTGAAAAAAGCGTAATATATTATTTTAATATTTTTCGTTGTTGGCAGGACAGAAAAGGACATTATGTACTTATTTTAAAATGAAATATCTAAAATGTAGCAAATGATTTTTTTGATCCGATAAGCCATTTGTTAATAAGGAACGGAAACTTTTTTAAGGGACTTTTTTTTAAATTGCACAATTTTACAAAAAAAATAATTTTCAAATCAAATCAAATATGCTACATTTTAGATATTACGTTTATAAATAAGTACCTCACTCACGAAGGAGCTGCATGAAGAGAAAACGCTTCTACAAAACTTTTACAAAAGTGTGTATTTTTTGTTTGCTGTTTCCATTTATATTTTTAATGAAATTTAAAATAAATTAAATTTTAATGAATATTATTATGACTTTGACAGATCGTTGACAATCTTTTTACCACTACATATTTCTGGACTATTTTGAAACATGCACATTCAGAACGCAATGATAATTTAATTTCAAAGGAAATGATACTTCAATCCTGTGAAATTTATCAATTTTCTTACACAAAAAGACCAAGATTCTGTATGCATAAATATCTAATAATTGTTTACATCCAAAATCTTGGTATGTCGAAACCGTAGGAATGAACTTAGGTTATGGTGTTACCGACTGTATACAGGATTTTTTCGAAAACATTAATAACCTCGCAGGACTATATTCCTGCCTTGATTATGAGTCGAAAAGGTCCTGGCTATCATGACCTAATATCAATAGTTATGGAGATATGCGACATCAAAGTTTGCATTTTTTTTCAATATTTCTGACTTATTTTTTATAAAACGTTGGACTATCATTACAGTAACTTATATCGAATATGAAATATTCATTCACTTTAACACAAGTCAAATAAAAAAAATAAAAACCTTCGAATTCCAATAGGAAAACATTCCAATTGGAATTTTTTCAGGGTTTTTATCATTTTATTTAACTTGTATTGAAACTAATGAATTTTTCGTAATCGATATGAGTTACTGTCATGATTGTCCATCGTTTTACAAAAAATAAGTCAGAAATATTGAAAAAAAAATGCAAAATTTGATGTCGCATATCTCCATAACTATTGATATTATAGCTTGAATAATAATCGATGCAGGAATATAGTCCTGCGAGGTTATTAATGTTTAACAAATAACCCTTTATATGAATAATAAACTACGACAAAATTGTTTTATATATTTTGAAAACGATTCATATATAATAAAATCGGGAATCGGGCTAATTTAAATTAAAAATGTTGTTTCTTTTCACTATGCGACAAACAATAAAATGCTGAGCAATCAAAATTGTTATGAGATTTTCTATGACAATATACCTAGTCGTAAATAAACTTATTCATATTGCGTACAAAATGTTTAAAATCTTACATTTAATGAACTTTCTTTACAAATTACCATAAACTAATTCATATAAAGAAAAACGTATTGAATTTATGCTATTAATTGTAATTCATGAACTATAATGTAATAAAAGTAATATTTGACAAGCAAAGGAGCAAATTGTCCGTTGGAATACACACAAAAATTTAGCATGTCAGCAAATATGGAATCAGTAATAGTGTTGTTTCTGTAAAAGATGAGAGCGCAGTTCTTACAAAAAATATTGCGGATAGAATTTTAATTAGTTTTTTTATAAGATAGAGATAATTTTATTAGGCGCTAAGTAGACACTACATATTAGCAGAATCGGAGGCGGCTTATCTGCTTAGGCAGCAATACGACACCCAATAGGGTAATTTCACATTTTACAGATATCTGTGAAAATATATGAAATAGATTCAGAAAAATAAATTATATTTTGTAACTCAGTATAGATGGTGTAAGATAATGTTTTCATTCATAATTTTTATAATAAAAATCTTAAAAAATACGATTTCATTAAAACGCGATATGATTGGTCGTGACGTTGTTCAGTAAGAATTATAGATAAACCATATGTGATCTATGGTGTTTGTCACTGTAATTTGTTTATTTTCTATGGTCACTGTTCGTATTCGCTTTGGTTTTACTCGTGTTTGAATGCTTTTTATATAAATTTTGCCATGTTTGTGACCTTTAATAAAATAACTATCTAAGAACACATTTAAAATAATGCAGAACGGATTTTCACAATGAAAATCCGAAAATTGATGCCTTAATGTCGGATTCATTTTTCAGTTTTTAGGAATGAATTTCTACATTTGGGTACCATACATATCTACAAAATTTTTTCCCCGACATTCTGGACGCCCTATACAAAAAAACCGGCTTGTTTTGTAAAAAAACGAATGAACGTCTGAATGCGCGAATTTGCTGTTACGCGTTAAACGTCGGATGACATAAAAATTCATGCCTGACGTCAATTGAGAAAATAAGCGTTAATATACAAAGTTATTTAAAAAGATTTTTCTATTTAAAAAAATGATGTTAGTCTATCGTCTCCACGTGCTGTACTGACGCGCGCGCTGCCGTCTGGTTACCTAATTCGGGCTTTCGATTCTGCCGTAGGCGCTTTTGCTTGCCCAACGTAACTTGGCGTGCGGCGAATTTTGAACTAAAACCCGCCCCGCCCGCGCCCGGCGGTAACCCCTCGCCCTTTCATTTAGTTCAATTTTGTATTTGGTCGGGAGCTGTGATATCTTGATTACCAATATACACTGAATTATTATGTCCAAAACATCCTAAACAGTCCGGGATGGTGCAAGAACAATTGCCAATGAAGTATTAAAGTTTTGCGAAGCTGAAAAAGCGAATAATGGAGCGATATTACCGTCTGACAGTTTGACAGATAGAACGGCCGCCATTACTGCATGGTTTCTTTAGTGCTGCCCGACCAAGTTTCCGTATTTAATACGACACCGGTCACCGGACATTCTGTATTGTGTACATTATACATCATACATTATGTATTGTGTAATAAATGTACAACTTCTGTTACGCGACAGGGACGCCCTCCCTCGCACGCCAAGTTATAGTGGTACGTCTATACATGCTTAATGAGTGTATGTCTGGTCGCAACTGTTTGTTTCCTCAGTTGCCACGCATTGTTATGACGCTGCGGAGGCTAACACAACACGCCGAGTAATTATTTGGATGCGCGTTAATTATTTTGCAATTGGTATTTGTTCCGGTGGCGAGACCGCGCTGGCGCACGGCGGTCCAAGTGGGCCAGGCAGCTGGTCCGTTATGTCATGCGACCACTCTCCGGCCACCGCAACCGCGGCCCGCCCGGCAACCTGAGCTGCGCAAAAACTGTTACCACCTTTACACGTTCATCGTTCAAGCGGCTCAAAAGCGTTGCGGTCTTGGCTCGAGCATGCTGAGCGAACAGAGTTCTTGAGCGTACAAAATGTTCCTATTGCCTGCCCAACATAACTTGGCGTGCGGCAAGATTAGAACTAAAACCCGCCCCGCCCGCACCCGGCGGCAACCCCTCGCCCTGTCATTCAGTACAATTTTGTATTTGCTCGGGAGCTGTGACATCTTGATTACCAATATACACTGAATTATTATGTCCAAAACAACCAAAACAGTCCGGGGTGGTGCAAGAACAATTGCCAATGAAGTATTAAAGTTTTGCGAAGCTGAAAAAGCAAATAATGGACCGGTATTACCGTCTGACAGTTTGACAGATAGAGCGGCCGCCGCGAAGCGCGCTGTTACCCGACCAAATTTATATTGAAGGCTCTGACACTGGTGTGCAGCGCACACAAGTAAAAAAGCTGAGCGTTACTTAAGATTCTAGGAAATAAATATTAATTATGTACTCCTCATTTTATGAAAAAATACTATTTAATCAGTGACTACGGCTAGAGTTTTTATTTTCAACTATTTCTGTATTCAACTTTATACCAAAACTTTTTTATTGTTTCTTGAATCTGTAAGAAGGCCCGGTTGTTTCGAGTTCGATCAAAGTAAGCGGTCGATTAAAGCACAGATTTTTACGAAAACGGATCGTCTGATTGGTGGAGAACGTAAAAATCTATGCTTTAAAAGAACGCTTACTTCAATCCAACTTGAAACAACCGGCCCTAAGACAATCGTACTGAACTGAATATTTTCCTACCGAAGCCGTGTTTTATCCACCCCATATTTATGCCTGCGAGTTTTAAGTAGATGGCAAGTAAATTTTTCTAACTACAGCGTGTTTCTTCAAAATGTCTAATTTTTGGTGAGAACTGCGCGCACGTCGCTTTTATATATGACACTGTTACTAATTCCATATTTATTGACATACTAAATGTTTTGTGTGTATTTCAACAGTCAATTCGTTTGTCAGTATTTGCGATCATCTGCCAGCAGTGTCATTGTTTAAATAGATTATTATTTTTATTTTATTAGAGTTCGTGAATTGCAATTAATAGTATAAATTCAATCTGTTTTTGTTTATATTAATTAGTGTATAGTAATTATACAACATGGATACGTTTATTCATGACGACATTGCCTTGGACGAAATTATATTTTTTTTAATAATCACCCTCAGAATACAGAATAGTTTGTTCTGTATTCTGAGTAATCACCATTTTCTTGTTTGTAGCATATTTAAAAAAAAGTTGATTGAAATTAGTCCAATTCCCGATTTAATTATGTATAAATAAACCTATTTGAATTATATTAAACAGGTATTGGTATTCGCTTACATATACTGCACACCACTGATGGATTTCATGTTAATTTAAAAATATTATATTTATATTTCCCGTCCTTATTTTCGTTATTTGGGCAAGTAATCTTAATATTTCTAAAGGTTGAGTTTTCCTGCTCAGCTGGTATCTAGATCGCGGTGTTTTCCTGGCCGAACGAAAGCGGAGAAGTGGTTTGAATCTTGACCATTCGTCGATATTATTACTTGGCCGAGCCCCGTTATGTCCGCGACGGCGACGTGCGGACGTCTACCCAAAAATATGCAAATCCCTCGGAATTTCATACACCGACCGGCCGTATGTCGGTCAGCGCGCGCAGGGCCGACTCGTCGTGGCTGTCCTGCCACGGCGCCCTAAATTCGAATCACTCTCTGTAACGAAACTCCCTACAGCGAAAAACTATATATAACGTAAAAATAAACCCGACTTGTTTGGTTTTCCATAATAACACATGTATTAATTCACTATTTATCGAATTGGCGTTAACTTTGTGGAATAACATTATAATTATATATTAATAGATTACTTGTCTAAGACCACTAATGAGTTTAAGACTACACAACTAGTTTCGACAACTACCGATGTTGTCATCAACGGGTGATGATATAGTTTATATCATCACCCGTTGATGACAACGTAGGTAGTTGTCGAAACTAGTTGTGTTGTCTTTAACTCATTAGTGGTCTTAGACAAGTAATCTATTTATACATAATTATATATAATATTAATTCACTCTCTGTAACGAAATGGCTCGCTCTCTATAGCGAACAAATTGGTACACTCACGCCGAAAAGGGACATTTATAAAGTCCATTTCTTGGAATTTTCTTGCCGCTAGACAAAAGGAATACTTACTAAAGACATGCGATATCGACAGGAACATCATCCACGACTTGCTGGAGTAGGTAGGTGTGGCTGGAGTTAACCACGAGGTACTCTCGTAATGTTATCTTGAATGGCAAACACTTGAAAGAGCGCATTACCGACATCAACATGAATCGAACAGAAAAATAGCTAGTGGAGAGTCAAAAAATCCACGCAGTTCCAAGAAATTCAAGCTACTGATCACCTACAAGGTCAAAAGCCCACAAGGATGACTGTTTTTCCGCTAACGGACCAAAGTGTTATTTAAAACATGGTAAAAACGCAGTGGTTGTTCTGGGTAAAGCCTGAGAAGAGCTATCCACCATTGTTTTGCCGCACAGGACTACAATTTAACTGCCCCACAAAACTAGACTATGAATCTCAAGTTCTGCCTCTAAGTGAGTGGATCCAGCAGTTCAATACATCAGTCACCACTACCCCCGAAGAGTTGGAGGGCTTTGCTGCAGTGGACGAGGATCTGGCCACAGCAGTTGAGATGGCTGATGAGGAAATCTTGAAAATTATTAAGGAAGAACAGGATCAAGAAGACGAGGAGAAAGAAACAGAGGAACCCGATCCCCCACCATCAACTAAGCTTTAAATGCGGCCAAATTAATTGATTTTTTTAATTCACAAAGATGACCCTAGGTCAATTGAAGAAGTTCCAAGATTTAAAGATTAGATACAAAGTATTTTGGAATATCAGAAGAGTGTAAACGAAGCTCACTAACTTGTTAAAGTTTTAATTTATAAGTTTAATTAACTATAACTAGTGTAATAGTTAATTAAATTAAGATATTTATTCCATTTTAACTGTAGAGATTCAAATTCATTCAAAATGTTCATTACTCAAAAGAGATGGGCCGATGATATAGCCGCTGTGGGGGGAAAGAAATGGCTGCAATTAGCAAACAACAAGGAAGGATGGAAAGGGAAGGAAGAGGCCTTTATCCAGCAGTGGAGAGACGGAGGCTGATGAAGAAGAAGAAGAAGAAGTGTAATAGTATTAATAGAAAAATTAATTATTTATGCTTTACTTACATGGATACAAGTTAATTTGTTCCTCACTCTTTATAACGAAAACTCCCTACAACGAAATAAATTGCTCGGTCCCTTGGATTTCGTTATAGTATAGACTTCACAAATAAAAGGCAACACAGATAATTAATTTGCACAGTTTTCTTGAAAGAATAGAATGTTTTAAAAGTTTTTTAGTAGATGACATAACACGTCGTCTCTGTGTCTTCAAACCTCTGCTTTCCAGACTACATAAATTACAGTTTAGAATCTCTGAGATCATCGTCTATCTATTCAGAATTAAGACTTGTAGATCCGAATAGCAGAAAACTAAACCATTTGCCTTCCGAAATATAAAAATATCCGCACATTTTCACAAAGTCATATTTACATTTTTAAAGAGTTTAGAAATAATGACACGTGTGAACGCCCTTGAGATGTTGAGAAAATTAATGCTGTATATTTTCGTGACTATAATTTATTTGTATATGTCACAGACAAATTGTTAAATTTCGATAATGAATACGTTGACTAGCATTTGTATGCACTAACTATAAGTTTATGTATACATTATCGAAAGTTAATGTAAGCACTATACTATTTAATGTATACATTATCAAAATTTACACTTTGTCTACAAAATTTACACATGTCTATACAATTTTTTTTGGATTACAGTCATATGATAATGAATTTAGCATGAATAATGCATAAAAGTTGCAAATTTACAGTATGATATAAATCAAATAAATTGCAATATTTGTTACATACACAATTGACATGGTCTTCAGTGTTTCGTGAGTATTTTAATTTATACTCAATTAAACTTGCTACTATAGTTTCGAGAGGAGCAGCGTTGTCATCATCAGGTGTAATTAATAACTAACCTAAAAACAAAATTTTACTTGAATAACTTATTCTAGTAGGACTTCATGAACATTTTAATTATTTCATTTTGTAAGCGATCGTAAAATGAATAAGTCAACATTTATATCACTTATCTATATATTAATGCTTTTGTGAATGAAAGATGTGTAATAAAGTAATATATATCCACATTAATTCATTTTTACCTGTGATTGGGGAAAATAATCTTTCCAAGAAAGGCAACGTAATGAAAAGAGAAAAGTCACCGTTATGCGTACGTTTGTCACGAACGAATGATTAATTATTATATACCTGAATATATTATTCATGACTGGGCGTAATGAACTTAACTAACAGTATTTTTTATATGTGTTTTCTGAGAAGATAATTACTGGATTTTGTCCACAGAGATATTATTAGTTAAGATAAATTATAAAAGTCTCACAGAGACGAAACCTCTATATTCATGATATCTGATAATGATATTTGTGGTATCATTACCAGCTGCGAAATCTATGTATACCTACTATTTCATGGGAAGGACTACAGATGTCTCTAGCATAATCTCTTCAAATAAATGAAAGGTTTTCAGATTTGGAACATATTATATATACAACTTTAAAATTTGAGTGATCACTTAAGTCAGCTCATACAGGTCGTAAGCCCTGGGCCATGCTATAAAAAGACCTCCATACACGTTTCTCACATAAATAAATTCGTCTCTGTGAGACTTCTATAATTTAGCTTAATTTACTAACAGTCTTTCGAACGTGTAATGCGTGTTGAACAAAAACAAAATTCTCATTTTCGATCACGCCGAGAACCGTTGCACGTCGCATGATTGACCACGTTGACCTTGGAAACCGCGCACTCTACATTTGCGCGGTGATTTCAAATTTCGTATACTTTGTTTATAAACCGCACAACTCTTAATATTGTTGTCTACATTATTTCTAATTTTTTATCATAAAAAATGTGTTTTTTAACATGTTTTCTTCCAGTTTTTATAAAATGTTTTTACATTGTATTTTAATGTCAGTGATTATAAGCCTGTTGATAATCTGTACGTAAAAATATGGATTTTATTTATAATCGTGGTACCGTGCCGAAGCGTCAAAAATTGTTCATTATACTAGAAAGAGATAATTTATGTAATATATATATATATATATATATATATATATATTATTATATAGATATTTAATTGTGGGGTATAAAAGTCATGACAGCAATATAAAAAAAAATGCAGTCATCGAGGATTACTAATTTATAATGTACTGAATTCTAGCTTTTATAGGAAACATAGCTTATAACTAAAAAAAAACATTATTTTGGAAGGGATAGATATATAAAATCCAGAATTCAGTACTTTTTAAAATAGTAGTCCTCGGTGACTGCAATCAAAACATTTTTTTAACTTTTTGGATATTGCTGCTTTTGCTTTCACACCCTACAATTTATGGAATTATACTCCAGATATACAATAGATTCAGATATATAATAGATCCAGATAGATGTATGGCAGTGTGGAAAAAGTTGTATCGAAAAAAAAAGTTATTTTTCTTGCCTTTGTATTGATCTTTTGCCATATTTTTGTATTATTTAAAAAAAAACACATGTGTCAGAAACATGTATCGTATTATCCCTCAAAGAATATGTTTTTTTTAATTTTTACCCTTCCTCAGCTCGTATACATATCATTGTATTTTGAATTGGTATGTTGAAATGCTGTCAAATCTTTTTCGAAACATCTTTTTCGTTCACATCGCGACGGCGACGCCCCCACCAGCGAACCTCCTGTAAAATGCTTCGCACGTTTTTCAACGTTTTTTTCGTGACATTTTAACCAAGGTGTCTCCGAAAATAAAAACAATTTCATCCGATTCTTAAGTTCACGGCTTGGTGGCATCCATTATACGGAATCTTGCACAGTCATCATTCACAGTAGTTGAGGTATTCCTGCTATATTACGAAAATTCGCGCTTGAAAATACGACCGTGAAAGAAACTAATTATTTATGCCGGATATAAAAAAAAATGTTTATTTTTGTCGTTTACCTGGGCAAGCAACATCGAATTGCGAAGCAAGCACTGATTCATTATGTTATGCTACTTTCAAAGTTCTCGATGACTCCAAAAGAAAAACTCAATATTATAAACATCTTCTTAAATAAGGATGTAACAGCGCTAGTCCACAATACTGGTAGAGTCTTGCCTACATTATGAGTTGAAAATAGCATCAATGTCATAAAATTAATAGTGAAGATTTGCAAATTCAAAGTTTGCATTTTTTCAATATTTCTGACTTATTTCGCGTAAAACCTTGGAGTATTATTAAAATAAACTTATATGGAATATTGAAAATTGATTCGCTTTAATAATACAACTCAAAATTGGAAGAAATTTAAACCAGATTTTTTTTGTAATGTTTTAATCATCTTATCATGTACCTACACCCATGGGTGGGGGGAGGGGGGGGGGCTCGTAGCATGACACTGGCTTCTCACACTGAGGGTTCCACGTTCGATTGCCGGTGAGGTCACAACAAGACTGGGTGTTGTGTGATGCGGTTCGCTTCTATAACTGTTGCAGCGTAAAACGTGAAAAGTTAGATGACCAGAATTAAATTACAAATATTAATTCCATTTTAACTATAGAGATTCAAATTCACACAACTGACTAAAGGAACATCTACGGTCTGGTAAATGGATGTTAACATTTGAGGTACAACAAGCGTGAAGTAAGGCGTAAGACGGCGAATTTCTGAGACATGGGGCGTACCTATATGTCGGACTACGAAAGGGGGACTAGTTGTCTCCAAAGAATCTCTCCTCGAAAATTTCAATAAAATTCTCATCCAATACAATTCTTATCCCATAAAATTCTCTCCTCTCTGGGCCAACAGTACCCATTTGTTTACGAGAGAGTTAAAAATATTCGTAATTTTACAAGTATTTTATATTTAATTTTATATTTGTGTTATTTTCTTTAAGGAATATTTTGATTTTTACTCCCTTTATATTAACTCGTGGCGTCTGCTTGTCTTCTTGTCTGACGAAAAAATTTTGGATCCATTTTAAACCCCTTTCCCGTGATATAATCGAGCTGAAACTTTGCAAGCAGACTCGTAGCGACGATCAAGAAGATCTATCAAATTATCGTTAAAAAAAATTAATAAATTTTTAGATTTTTCAAATTTTGAATGGTTTTTTCATACAACTTATTAAGTTGTATGAAAATATTTCATACAACTTATTAAGTTGTATGAAAATATTTCAACGCGTCTGGTAGACGCGAAACCTGATTATAGTATAATTTTGGATTTTTTGAAATTTTTTATTACTCCCTTTCGTAGCGTCGCCCGACCGAAGCCCAACGCGTAGGTTAAGCGAAAAAAAAAAGTTTCAACTACTAAATGAGAAAGGGAGTATAATAAAAACTTGGTTTTTATGGGTTACTTTTTTTACTCCCTTTCTTTTAACTCGTGGCGTCTGCTTGCTTGCTTCCTTGTCAGTCGAAAAAACTTTGGGTCGATTTTTAACCCTTTTCCCATGATCCAATCGAGCTGAAACTTTGCAGACAGACTCGTGGCGACGATAAAAATGATCTAACAAATTTTCCTTTAAAAAATTATTAATTATAGTATAATTTTGGATTTTTAGAAATTTTTCGCTTTCGTAGCGTCGCCCGACTTGATCCCAACGCGTAGGTTAAGCGCCAAACCTGAACCAAACTAGTAAATGAGAAAGGGAGTATAACCAAAACTTGGTTTTTATGGGTTGGTTTTTTATTTATAAAAAATCTATCTCCTTAAAACTCTTACTAATTTTTAGATATACAACATTGAAATATGAAGAACACACATGAATGAGTAAAATGCTGCGACAGACGATTTCTAACGCGATACAAGGTTAAAAAGCAACATTTACAAAATCTCTTGATGTATTTTAGTGTGCGTTAGGTTTCACTTATTTTATATTTTTATAGCAAACAATGAAGAAATAAGTGACGAAACGGAGGCTTTTTTCCAGATAGAAGAAATCTGACTGCACTGGAAAAAAATACAAATAGACCGGGAGCTGGGTGGACTTGAGTATGCAAAATATGAGGACCGCATTCGGCCATTTGTTTCAAGTTCCGAAAAGCTTATAGATTAATATTTTGAATGTTGCCAGAAACCCTGTTGGTCTCGCAGCAAGTAAATCGATTGAGTACACACTACTGAGCTATTTTAATGATTATTTTAGTGTTATTAGTTTTTTTTTAATAATTAATGGTGACAATTGGTTGTCAAATAAAATTAAAATAGAAATTATTAATAAATAAATCATAAATTGTTGTTAAAAAATATTTAATTAGAAGAAGCAAATTTAAAGATATATACACGAAAGAAATGCAAATAACCGATTATTCATATTTTTATAATAATTTTTTATATACACTTGCACAACGAAAATCAAATTAATTTATTTTTTACAATTAAAAGCCATCGATTCTTTGTCATTATTTGTGTGGGTACAGGTTACCATTTCTCTCTTCATATCCAAAAAAATTATAATTAATTGTCTAAAGTTATGTTTGATCGGCATTTATCCACAAATATGTTTGTACCATAGCTCTTAAGGCTGGACATCCGTTTCACATACAAGCGAATTTGTCAAATTATGTCGATAGATCATGCGCTTTCAAGCCGTGCGCGAGATGCCATCTGAGCGCAAATTGAATAAAAATTACCCTTTTTTTATTTTTTAATTAAATGAAACATGTTGATATTTTTCAATATAAAAGTGGTGGAAACAAAGTTCATTTTTATTAATTATATAAAAAAATATTGCCCTCTGGACATTTCATCTTTTCAAATTAATCAAATGAGCTTTGGGTATCCAACCTAGGTATATTACTTCCAACGTGTTCATAATAATTGTAATTGTGTAAATTTTAAAATGTGTTTTTTCCTGTTAGCATTCACGTGCTTTGACCGGATAACCGAAGTAAATTAAATTTCAACAAACATATCGATTACATAGTCACCAACGCATCATCTATGCTTGGTCATACGCACATGTAAACATTTCAAAAATATCAGTACCCTCAAGACACTTTATTTCTCATACGTTCGTAGTATCTTAGAATATGCATCTCAGGTGTGGAATCCAGGTTATGCAGTACACGAAAATAGAATTGAAAGCGTCCAAAACAGATTCCTAAGATACCTAGACCTCCGTTCATTTAGATCTCATATAAGCAATGAAGACTCTGCGAAGTTTTTTAACATGCAGACCCTAACTCGTCGAAGATACATAGCTGACGCGGTGATGCTATTCAAAATAACACACAATCTAGTTGATAGTCCGGAACTTCTTCAACGAATATCTTACCACATCCCAACTCGCAATAACAGACATTCACCTACTTTTCGTCTCCCCTTTTGTAAGACCAACTCAAAACAAAACTCCTTTATGTACAGATCCACAAATTCATTTTACACAAACTATCACCACATTGACATTTTCAACGCAACAATAAGAAACATAAAACAAACAATATCTACACTACCGCACCCAAACTAATTTGTACATTATATCTTCCCTTCTACTCCCGTCCCACATTCCCTTCCACCCTCTCCATTCGCTATTAATGTATGTTAAAGTAAATTTTTAAATTCAGTGGAAAATTTTTAAGATTGTTTTGCTGTTAATTTTTCCCAAAACAAAAAAAATAAATAAATAAACACACAAATACACACACTCACACAAACTCACTATTGGACATGTTTTTTCTTATTTTTTATCGATTGTATATATGTGTTTTCTTGTAATTGGCCCAAAACTCTGTACATCAATTATTGTTTTTTTTCAAGATTGATTAATTATATGGCTGTAAGAAAACCAATAAATGAAAATAAAAAATAAAAATAAAAATACTTTCAAGTGATTTAATTGACACCAGATCTTGTTTGTTTTATTTCACTACGCGACACGGTTATAATATGTAGATATATAAGAAATGTTATGTATGTTTAATTATGTATCTAGGATAATTATTGCGCTTTGATTCCGGAATGAAACGGTGAACAGGGTTATAAAAATAATTGTTATCAGCCGTATTCTGAAAATAGCAATATTGGGATCCAACGTTCCCTCTAATTTTTCTATTGTGTGTGCGGATCTTCGACGCATCTGTGCAGTGGCGGTGCGATAAATTTAAACCCCCGCCCCCATTAACACACATACAATTTTTCATTTAAATGTATATTTTTAGGGTATTTATTAATCACAGTGATTTTATATAATGACAACACCAACAAAGACAATTTTTGAAATAAATAAAAAGGAAAAAAATATTCGTTGTTTAATATGTTAAATACTGAACTTGTAGAATTTTCTTTTTATTTATTTTTAATCTATATATTTGATTGTTGCGTTTTTTTTTTCAAAATAAACATTTATAAAAATGTAGTTTTTTTCACTTTTATCGAAAATTATTCTTATTCAATTTTCAACTACGTATAAAATCTTTTTCCGAATGTTGTCGCATTTCTATTGTACCTACATTTTTAAACGAAATATATATACTAATGGACCGGCCCTAGGAGATTCAAAGCCCCAAAGCAAAAACACTAGAAAGTAGGTAATTAATTTTATGAAAATTGCATTGTGCGTGTATTGTATCATGCATTCGAGCAAAACTAAAATCTGGCAAATGAAACTTTTTTTAATAATATTGACTGTGCGGAGGATAAAACATGTGTGCGGAGACATTTTGGTAGGTGTGCGCGCGCACACGCGCACACCTTACAGGGAACATTGTTGGGATCTTAAGATTGTTATACCAACACTTAATAGACAAGAATAAAATAAATAAATAAACGATACTTCGGTGTTTGTTTCTTTCAGTTTCTACTTGAGAGAAAGGGAGATATTTTTAATCTATATACTTGCGACAATGCTACGCCAGACATGGCGGATATCGAACGTCAAAAAATATATACTCGACAATGACAATTTTGCCATAATTTTACATCAAATGCTATGGGAGAAGAAATTAATAAGTGTGTATGAAATAATATTTTTTCTATAAGCTTTAAATACAGCATTAGTGCTTATTTCAAGTAACTTTAGTCGAAACATGAGAATTGTGAGGTTACGTTTGTGAAGCTGTCGCACCAGACCGCCCGAATAAGGAGGCACCGGAGAAATCACTTTCCTACGGGGATTCAGACATCGGGCACCGCAAATAAAGGTATTTAATTTGAGAGAGATACGTGAAAATATACAAATCTCCTTATTTGAGTACGATAAACACCGGGCACCGACGTATACCTACACCTACATATCGTTTATTTTTTTGTCTATTAAGTGTTGGGATAACTTACTTACTTACTTACTTACCATCACGCCGTTTCCCCGAGGGGATAGGCAGAGAGGATAGAGCGCCATACTCTTCTGTCCTGACATACAACTTTCGCTTCGTCTACATTCATACATCTTCGCATGCAAGCTCGACGGTTGTTCAGACTTCTAACAGGACCATCTTCCAGTATCTGGTTAATCTGGTCATGCCACGTCTTCCGTGGTCGCCCTCTTTTTCTGGCGCCGTCAACACTTGCATCATATATCTTTCTTACCATTCTTTCCTCATTCATTCGCTCAACATGCCCAAACCACCTGAGCGACCCTATTTTTATTCTCTGTATTATGCTACGATCAGCTTTACATTCATTCCTAATATCTTCATTCTTTACTCTATCATACATGGATTTACCACACATAACAATCTTAAAATCTCAATATTGCTATTTTCGGAATACGGCCGAATATATATAAATAATTAAAAATTGACTGAATTTCGACCGGTTTACGCGTTCTAGAAACCTTTAGCTCCTGGAGATGTGCCACTTCCCAGCATCTCAACTTGTTTTATCTGGTTTCGTTCTGACCCACGTAAAAATGCGGTGGTTTTCGGATACTCATTATCTCCTCGAAGCCACCTCTCCGGTTTTTTCGTATAATATTTTACGCAATAATTTTTCCGTGTGTCAAATGCTACTGGACTGCATGAATTGGAGACACTCGTCTGTTTTATTGTGGAAAAATATTAAACGATAAATTGAAGTCATATTAACGTATATTATAGATATCTCACAGAGACGAAACTGTATTTCTTATGGGAAAGTAGGTATAGAAGTCATTTGGGTGTACATAGGACTTATGACCTATCTTATGGTTGGCTTAAGTGATCACTTTACACAATGTAACATTCACCATTTCCACCCATGATAGAATATACCATGCTTATTCATTTTTCGGAAGTTGTATATATGTTCAAATTGCGTGGAAAGCTTTCACATATGAGTTGTCATCGCCTTTCCATGCGGCCTGTACAAAGCCATTTTCATTCCCCTAAATCCCCAGAGATGTCGCTAATGAGAAAATCTACAGTTGATTTTACGGAATTTTTGAGAGCAATATACTTTATTGTGTAATGAAATTCATCCGAATTACTTGCATTACATTAGTATAGGACTGTGAGATATCTATAATATACGTTAATTGATTAATAATGTCTCTGTGACATAAATCCAGCACTGTTCTGAAAGGTTTGAACAAACTCAAAATATTTTGAAGTCATATTTGTGATCTGTTCACTGTTCACCAGTCATATCAATATATCAACATAACAGTAAAACTGATTTCGATATTTTACGTTCAAAGCACTCTAGGCCGCAAGGAAATAATAATGGTACCAAATTTATTCAGCTCCATATTTTTACAATAAAATACCAAAAGAGATAACAAATAAAAACAAGTAGATATCGATTAGGGACACAACTGACAGAATGGATAAAAGAATTAATATAAATAAATGTAGAGTTGGCTGAATTTTTTTATATGATTTTAATTCTTATTTAATTTAATTATGACATGGACTAAGACCAAATTTCATCCGTTGAATTACGATTCGAGGTCTGTATTTTTAAACAATATATACAAATGCTGGTAACCACTCCTCCCACAATGTCGCCTGAAATAGTATTTTCTGCTGCGTCTTAAATAAATGAATTACTTGTATTGAACTTAAATGGATATTTTCATTAATATTCTTATTTCCTAGTCACCTATAGCTGTCGTGGCCAATCCCGCAATACCGGGATCGGAAAATGTTCCCTAATTTATTTATTTATTTAATTAATACACGGTACAACGTACCATTAAAGAAACAATATATATAAACATGTTTAGATTGATAGGTAATAATAAAAAAAGGAGATAAGGTATAATTCTATCAAAAACAATTAATAAAGTGATATATAAAGAAAAATAAAACATTACTTAACATAAAGTATAACAAAATTACATCAAATGAAATAATAGTTATCAAATCAAATATGAAAGTCAACAATCAATAAAACTACAACAAATTAAAATAATTATGTCTGAAATTCAAGAAGCAACAAAATGAAATAATTGTAAACAAATCAAATCTAAAAATCAAGAAGCAATAAAAATGACAGTAAAATAAAATGAAATGTAAAATTCAAAAATCTAAAAACAAGAGATAGACATGACATTAATAACCAATTATAAACATCATGACATTGTATTTTTATTTATTTATTTGTATTTGTATTTTTCAGGGGGTGCTAGGGCTACCTCACCAGCGGTAAGATGCTCATCAGAATATCATGCAGCCTGCTGCTAGGAGTCATCTGTCCCTTCATCACCGGTGAGCTGGAGATCATTTTTAATTAACAAGGATTAGATTATTATACTTATAAAACATGTATTTCACATTATGTATGATTACATATCTTCGGCTTATTTATAATACGACGGTAGATAACCTTTTTCAAGCGTAGTTTTATTTCAAATCCTAATTTTCTGGATCAACATATGTTCTAGTTCTTTCAAAACCAAAAATTATAAAATAATTTTTTCCATAACACGTCTACCATTAGTGTCAACAGTTAGATAATTCTAATTCCACGTTAAGTCAATTTCACTCTTCAGTTATTTTTATTATTTTACCAGGTGAAGTTGTTAAATTTAAACTGAATGCGGTTGAAATGCGGTCACTAAGACGCTTGTGTGGAAAATCTTTGGTCGATAGAGTGAGGAATGAACAAATTAGAAGTGAATATAATGCTGGCTGAAGTGTGGTAGATAGAATAAAGAAAGGAGCGCTGAGATGGTTTGGTCGTGTGGAACGTATAAACGAGAAAATAATGGTTAAGAAAATATATGAGGCGAGTATTGAAGGCAACAGGAATAGAGGGCGTCTGCGAAAGACCTGGTACGATCGGGTACTTCAAGTATTTGAGGATGGCCCTGTTAGAGAAGATGTATGAATGTGGCCGAAGCGAAAGTAGTATGCCAGGATAGAAGAGTGTGGCGTTAAATCCCCTCTGCCTACCCCTGCGGGGAAACGGCGTGATGGTTGGTTGGTTAGTTAGATAGTTTCAACGATGAACACAACAATTTTCTACACAGTAAATAATGGAAAAGGTTTAATCTCTTCCTAAAAAATTTTGACAAACTTGACATAACGATATGTATAGGTCTTTTCATATAGGCTTGCAATTGAGTTAGCGTGGATGAAGTGCATAATACGTAAGTACATTGTTTCGATGTGTTAAGTTTACAGATACGCCTCTCTCGTATCCGTAAACTTAACACAACGAAACAATGCGCGTATTACGCACTGTACCCACACTAACTCAATTGCAAGCTTATATGAAAAGACCTATACGAATGTGATGAGATCTCGCCAAAGAATTTTTCTGATTTTCTTACTGAGAAAATCGAAAAATTTAATCCTGCCTCTTTGTGTAGTTCTCTTTCTTTCTAGCGATATTTATGTTAGCCAAATGCAGCCGGTGCGGTGCATTGGAGCTAGCGATGTTTGATATTTTTACATCTGAGATAGTAAGCTTCGAAGTTTTAAATACTAAATATTTCAAATATTCGGCGAGGTTTGGTACATCAACCACGAGGAGAAATTTGACAAAAATGTCAGACCTCGTTGTTCCAAGATCGCGATTCGTGGAACGACATTGTAAATAATCTCAGAATCCATACAAAGTAGTGTAGGAGTGACATAAAGGTCAATGTCGCGTAACCACTTGTGGTGAAGCGTTTTACAGCCTTCTTTATCATCCGGTTTCGCGCGAATTTTCTAGTGGCATGTTTTTAGATTTCGGTTGCCAGTCACCAATTTTCTCCAGTATGTTTATTGTGTTACGTAACGCGCTAAAATTTATTTATATGTATGTTAACACTTTTCTACACCCAAGTACCATATAAAAATCAGCAAAACTTCCGTGGAAAACGTATTACTAATACAAGTTTTCTACATTGAAGGTGACCCACCACAAACCCTGGGCTGCTTTATGCGCCGAAGCGTCCATATCGGCCCAACACGTTCGCCGCCTGGTCGGCATTATTTTATGCTAAAACGTCTTCCCCGCCCGGCCTGTCCTCCCAGCAAACGCAAGGACGAAGACCAGGCGAGTCGGTCGCGCAAAACCTTCAATGTCCCATGCGAAAAAAGTCTTTATTTATTAAAAGGGGTTATACAAGTACGATATAAGAACATCTACAATCTAGAAAATACAATGTAAGAACACCCGAGGAGACATCGCACGGGACAAAATAAATTAGCACCCCTCCTTGGAGGGAAAGGGACAAAAAAACATGTAGCACTTGTGTCAGAAGAGGCTAAAACCACCGGTAAGACACCGGTTCAGGACAAACAACGTAACAATTGACAAAACAAGATACAAAACAGAAAGATAACATGGTAGTGCAAATAACATGGAAAGTAACAACAGAAAACATAATAAAAATTAACAAGAATGTAAAAAGAGAAGAAAATGTAAAAAAAAAACAAGTTTTCTACAGCTTGAAAATATGAATTTATGAAAAATTGGCAACCACGGTTTCATCAGAAAGGGGCCGGAAATTCCCCAAATCCGGGCCCGCCACGCGAAGCAAGGAAAAGATGGAAGCCACAGGACTTTCGACCTGTCGTTGTCTGGTTTTAGGATCCCTTACGCCATGGCTACGTTCACCATTTCTTCCATCGCGTCCCTCCCACTTTGAGCGACATTTTTATTGATGTATTTTATGCATGCTCTGAGGCGTTTGGACCCCTAAGAGTATTTCGTTATTAATACCTGTGTAACCAGATATGATATGATCCATTCACCTGGGATCTATTTAGTCCCAGATCCTTGAGAATGGAGAATGAGAATCAAAAGAGAAGGAGAATAATAGTAGACCCAGATTATTTATTTATGATAAACTAGCATCTATTGCGCCCGTAGGTATATACTGACTAGACCGAAATTAGGGTCACAGAACTGTAGAAATGAAAATTAAAGATTTTATCCACCTGGTTAATTTCTTGTTTACTCTAAGGGATGGTTATTTGATTAGTAGTAATAGTAATAATTGAGAAAAATTCATCGATTTTTACGATTTTCACTAATTAAACAACTTATTCTTGCAAAAATCTTTGCTTTTTTCTTAAATACTATGTATTATCATTGATCAAACAACCGGCCTTAAGAAAAATTCAACTCTGAATATCTATGCTATTCTGAAAATAGCAATATTGAGACGTCAGATCTTTATCCCAATATTGACAGGTATGTATAACATTGTATTGCCGCCAATTTCGAGGTTTTAAGTTTGACATGTTTGAAATTAATGAATTCAATCAGAAAGCTCTGAAAAGTAAATAAACATTGAATTATAATTTATAGAAATTAACTTTGTATACACCACTTTTTTATTGAAAAAAATTCAACATGTTTCAAAGTCAATGGCTTCTTCATCAGGATAACAAATGTACAAAATTAAATTTAAAAATCGAAGTACAGATAACCAAAATATTAAAAAGTTATATATGGAAAATTAATAATAATAAAACATTAAGTTATTCACAATCACGAATAATGAGCTTTCTAATTGATTGAATTCGTTAATTTCAAACCTGTCAAACATAAAATGTCAAAAAAGGCGTCACAATATTATATAATAACTGTCAAGATACAGAAATAGCAATATTGCTTAGTTCAGAATACGGATGTATGTCACATTAAAAATTAAATTCTTTGGCGTAGTGCGGGAATGCGCAGAAGGCAAATTTTGGGTCTCGTTGGTGGAATGGTACATGCGCAAACTTGCCCCCACTACGCCGTAAAATTTCAAGATGTTCGCCGGCTACTGTACTTTGTTTTGATGTTGTTGATAATTTTTGTATCGTTTCTAAAGATATCTGCTAAAAAATAAATTATGGTCCACTTTAGCTTGTAGTCAATATGGAATTATCACTTGTATTGCTTCTGGTGGCACGCATGGCGGTCATTAGTTTTCATTTGCTTTCCCTCATATTTAGACTAGTATTTACAGATATAATGGCTATCCAAGTCACGAATGATAAAGGTCAATATCGCGTGACCGCCTGTGCTGCTCTCGGTAGTGCATACAACGCGCATCGCTGTCACTCATTTCCCGCTCATTTTCACTCGAATCGGCAAAGCGTCTCAACTTTCAAAGGCCGAGCGTTCGATCGCTAGATCACGAAGCGTAAAGGTCAAAATCGCGTGACCGCTTGCGCTGCTCCTGGTGATGCTATAACGGCCGTAATTCATAATTTTTCGCCCGTTTTCCCGCGTATTTTCACTCGTATCTGCGGAGGCGTCTCAACTTTCACGGGCTGTCGCGTGCCGCCCGCGCATGTAAACGACCGAGCGAATGACGTGCCGGAGTTTGTTGTGTTGTTTTCTCCCTCGGCTGGACGGTCCAATCACCATGGCTCGTCTCATAACCGTTCGTGTTGCCGTCAAAATCATTAATTCAGATCTTTTATAGAATATCTAGGCGTTTAATTTTTTTAAATTCAATTCGGTAATCTAATGGGAACGGAATAATTACATTTTATCTGACGGTTGTTTGATCGTTGGTAATGGTGATAGTTAAGCAAAAAGCATAGATTTTTACGAAAACGGATTGTTTGATTGATAGAATACACAAAAATCTCTACTTTTTGTTAAACTATTACCATTAACACTAATCAAATATCCGGCCCTATGCTGTAAATTAATATGTTATGTTATGTAGACAGTTATAATTTATACATTGAATAAATACACTACATTGATACATTAAATATATGCAAGTTGCTAGAGCAGACCGAAGATTTTCATTGAGAGATAGTGGACTGAGTTTGAAATAAGTAACATATTGTTTTTTTATGCACTTCTTACAGTTGCCGGCAAACTTCTTGAAATTTTTTGGCGTAGTGGGGAAAGCGCAGAAGACAAATTTTGGGTCTCGTTGGTGGAAAGGTACATGCGCAAACTTCCCCCCACTACATCGAAAAATTTCAAGATGTCTGCCGGCTACTGTACCCAGTATTTTGTTAGTGTCTCATTAAAAATAAAATATAATAAAAACATCAACACAATCGGTCATCAACATAGGCATATGATACAAAGCCTTATTCTTTATAAGTTTTTTATTAAAATGTACAAGATATCCCCTAGTACTGAACCTTGGGGAACTCCATATTTGATATATTTTGGCAACGAAGAATCGCCTTTCGCTGATACTGACTGTTTTCTCATGGACAAGTAAGATGTAAGCCCTACTATAAGTTATTTAATATAAAACTTGGCCCGTGCTACTAATGATCAAACTATAATATTAGTTGACAGTTGGGATGTGTGCACGTTAGAATCTTCATCATAATAGTCACGTGTATTCTTTGGTTTGCGTTAGCATAATAATCATGCCTTTTACAGCTATCACATAACATTGTACGCATTGTCAAGTTTAGCATGATCTATATTATATTCGTAAACAATAAGTAGGTATAAGTATTTTCATATAAGCTTGCAATTGAGTAAGTGTGGGTACACTGCGCAATACGCACATTGTTTCGTTGTGTTAAGTTTACGGCACGTTCCTCTAGTATCCGTAAACTTAACACAACGAAACAATGCGCGTATCACGCACAGTACCTAAAGAAACTCAATTGCAAGCTTTTGTGAAAAGACCTATACCTACTAATATTATTTTAAAAGTTGGTAGAAATCAGTTTGTTTCAAACGCATCTACTAATTTTGCTATCCAAATTAAATCCAATATTTCTGGCGTAATGTTAGCAATATTGATATTTTACATATGTCTTGGTAAAATAAATAGGTACGTTCCGTCTACTTTTCCTAGGGCATTATAATAACGATTATTTTTGGATTATTTAGTGTTGAATTATTCTGTGTATTATTTTAACCATTTTTCTTTTATTTATTGAAAAGACACGTTTAATACGTTAACGGCAACGCTTTGATATCATAGTCGGTTACGGAGAGAAATTTCTGACGTGTTTGGTCATCGCATTTTCACCTATTTAGGTATATTAAACTGGTTGAGTTGACGCAAATTTAATTCGCACGCAGAAACCTGGCTATTTTTAATGTTTTATAATTAATTACTGAAACGCACACCCAAGTAAACGCAATCTACAAAACATGTGTATTTATATTTTTAATACTGAAAATAATAAGAATGTTGATGTGACACGTATTCCGTGACCAGTACATAATTACGATGAAGACCATTTAAACAATGAAATATTATCTAAATTATCTAAATATTATGTTATGTTTTCTTGTTTATATTCTTTACAAATTTTTGTTGTTTTGTCGAAAATGTACTTTTAATGTTCATTATTTATGAACTTAATTTATAATTTTGGTAATGCGACCGAGTTCTTTGAGATTTTTTCCGTGCAAATTTTGATAATACAATTTTCAATCACAGAGTAGGTACAGCTAAATATTATCAATTTTCACAAAAATGGCTAACACGCGAAATTCAAACAACCGTCAAAAACGATCGAAATTTCCAAGTAGCAGATGTTGCTAGTAGAAAAATAAAAAGGTTTGGATCATTTATATTGTTTACCATAATAAACTGATGCTAACCACCTATAGTGTTTTTTCCATAGACGTACTATAAATATAGACTAGTCACTAAAAAACAAATCTGACACATCTAGTTTCTGCTGTCTTCTATTGCGTACTAAATGTATCAGTCAGAAAGAGATAGAAATTATTTTCATAACCACTGATAAGAAAGGACAATACAATATAATTTTTAACAACGAATGCATATGAAGTTAGTAGCGAATTGCGATATTTATTCTATGGTCTTTTCTCTTTCTTTCGCAGCATACGTGTGAAAGAGATACAATTATAAACAGGGTTGTGTATTGTATTAATATTTTATATATATACCGCGCGGACATTTATACATTTTGGACATACCTAGACCAACTCCGGCAATGTGCGTCTAAGTTCACAGTAAGTGTTGTCGTTCTGTGTAGTAGATGTTTTGTTTTGTAACTAGTCTATATTTATAGTACGTCTATGGTTTTTTCGAAGCTGCGAATTTTCAGCCTGCCTTTGTTTACACAAGAAACGCAGCTGGATTTTTTTAGGGAATGCACATTTACAATTTACGTAACCTGAATATAAATGCTTGTAATTCTGTGTCCACCGCATAAATTATTTGTTATTATTGTACTTGTTACTATTGTACTTATTATTGTACCATGTAGTTATTTTTCGACGCCTTTTAATGTCATGGAAAGAGGATGGCGCGATCTGTTGTATTTCCTGTCAATTTTTTTATAGGGTTACATGATACGAATGGTGGAAGAATTAAAAGTCAACATTAAAGCAGACATTTTTAAAATGGTCCGTTGTTCCCTGATGAGAAGGGTTTAGCCACAGTATACGAGAACAGTAGTTTATCTCCGGCCTGTCGGCGTGTTGCATTGACGCTAGGGTTGTCACCTTATTTTTACTCCCTTTCTTTTAACTCGTAGCGTCTGGTTGGTTGGTTGCTTGTCTGGATCGGTTTTTAACCCTTTTCCCGTGATCCAATCGAGCTGAAACTTTGCAAGCAGACTCGTGGCGACGATCAAGAAGGTCAATCAAATTTTCGTTAAAAAAAATTAATAATTATAGTATAATTTTTAAATTGATGTGCCGATTTTAATGTTTATGTGGTCCTTTTCGAACTCTTTGCGAAAGACCTGCTCCATCCTCTCTATATTGGCAACAAAGTCATCGGGTGGGACCGTGAGTAAATTTCGATCTGTCGAATAATTTCTGTAATTAGTATACCTAGTTTCTGCGCTTAAATTGCAAGAACGCTTATTAACGTCAACGTAGACTTTTAAAAACTCACAGTCTTTGTGATAATCAACACACCTTTTTAGCAAAGCACCACAAACATAAAAAAGGGATTTTTTTCAGGAAGCGCATTTTTTTTCTAAAGCGGCGGCTGCGAGCGCGAATGGCACCGAAGGCACGGCCCTTACTGCCGCCGCCTTGTGCCCCCATATTCTATGTCAATATGTGCGTCACAGTGCGTGCGTACACGGCGCCGAGCATGCACGCACACATTCTAATGGGTAGAGGGCAGTTCGTATGAAGACGTATTACTGTTCTTGGTATACTGTGGTTTAGATAAGGGTTCAGTCGTGTACATAATTTAGAATTAATTAAATTATGATAATGAGATTATAGAATTTTACGCTATAATTCATAAAAATAATAATTTTTAGTATAAGAAATATAATTTAAAACAAAAAAAAATAATTAAAAAGGTTATTTCAAATAAAAAGTATCGAAAGATTGTCAGTTGGTATATTTACTTGTATACGCAGCTCTGTCGAACCGGTTGTTAAAATAATTTTGGTTCGGATTCTAAAATAAGATTTTTCGATTTTCTATTTGATGATCTAATTATAATACTTTTGATCCAAATACCTGGAAACTACATAAAATTATGATTCTAAGTGAAATTATTAAATCTGTACTAAATAATATAAAGAAGTAAAGATTGTATGTTTGCAAAAGTTTGAAAAAGTTTGCAAAAAAATTTATGTTTGCAAAATCCGATTTCCGAAAACCAAAAACCAATATTTAGAGTGGACTTTCAGCATAGACATAGGACATAGGCTATACAGGATGCAACAGAGCTAGTCCACAATACTTAACAGGTGGATTCCTGCCTTGATTATGAGTCGAAAATGTTGAAGCAACTATGACCTGTAATCAATAGTTATGGAGTTATGCAACATTAAAGATTGAAGAATTTTCTGGTTTGTGTTTTCTGGGGTATTGTGCCGTGTTTTTACGACCTTTTTGGCCGACGTTTTGGATCCCATTGCAGGGTCCATTATCAGGTCTGATGTTTCCATAGCAGGGTCAAAAAGCACGACATAATACCCCAGAAGACACAAACTAGAAGATATGTGCCTACTGTTTTATTTTCTTCTTTTTATGCAAATAATACTGTATTTAATGGCGATTCTAATGTGTTGTATGCGTTGAGTTGGAACATAGTCGCCCCCCCGTAGTCCAGTAGGCATGACATCGGCTTTTCATACCTGAGGCTTCAGGTTCGATTCCTGTTGAGGTCGCATTATATCTATGTGATTTTCTCAAACCTGGGTGTTTTTCTTGAAGTTTTTCACTAAATTAAATTAACGTTCAATAGCTGGATGGATAGCGCACGCGCATTTTACCCAGCATTATAAGGGGCCATCCATAAAGTACGTCACACGTTAAGGGGGGGGGGAGAGCGTCGATGAATTGTGACACTGTGTGACAAGGGGTGGGAGGGGTCCTAAGTTTCGTGATGTAACATTTCAAAATCTAATACAATTTAATAAAAACGGTTATATAGTTCAATTGTACGCCAAACAGTTATGCGCGAGAGGTTTATCAGCAAAAGTCCTACACGTCTTACTGAAGCATCTTGGCTTATCCAGATCTTCCGTTAATTCCATATTAGAATGTGTATCGAAAACGGCACTAACGGAGTCTTTTCGGATTTGGTTAGGCAGGGAGAGAGACCGAAACAGTGGAGGTGAGTGCTGATGCATCATAAGGGGGCCCCTTAAACCTACACCTGGGTCACAAGTCCCAGGCTCTGCTCTCGGCTCCTCTCTCTGCAATGCGATGGACCCGGCACCCGCACGGTGAACCCATTGAATGCTAAGTGTTTCATCTTTTCGTCAATTTCTAAATGTAAAATTGCTAAATATGTGACGTCACACTAGGGAGAGGGAGAGGGATCTCACAAACGTGACCAACTGTGACAAGGACGGGGGAGGGGTCAAAAAATCACGAAATTAGTGTGACGCACTTTATGGATGACCCCTAATGCTATATATTATATTATGACTCTCTCGCAGGCAGCCCGCTGTGGGGCCCCCTCGCGCCGGCGCCGCGGGCCCTCGTGCGCTGGAGCGCGCCCCCCGACTCCTGGCGGCCGGCGCCCCCGCCCGAGCCGGCGGCCGCTGTGCTGCAGCCCGCCGGACACAACCACACCCTGCCGCACGCGCCTTCGGAGGAGGAGATCATGCAGAACCTGAACACGCTCAAGGGAAACTATTCCAGGCAGGTTCCACGCCCCGCTCTTGTTATTTAACAAACGCCAAAAATAAATTTTTAAATGTTTGAGAGGATTTTTGGTATCATTATAGTTGCATACTGGGTGTCTCGTAGCTACCAGCAAAACTTCCAGGGAAGTCTTCATAAAGAATTCAAAAAAGTATCGATAATTTTGTTTCGATACTTTTCCAGCAATACTAATCATGAGTAAAGTTACTGAAACACATGCTTAGTTTTGAGCATGCTCAAAACTAGCATGTGTTATTAGTACAGTAGCCGGCAAACATCTTCAAATTTTACAGCTTAGTAGGGGGAAGTTTGCGCATGTACCATTCCAACGAGACCCAAATTTTGACTACTGCGCATTCCCCCACTATGCCAAAAAATTTCAAGAAGTTTGCCGGCAACTGTATGCTTATTTTAAGAATACTCATGAATGAGCATGCGCAAAGCTAACAACCAAACACTGGCATGCTCTTATCATAGAATAGAGACGCTCTTGTTCAAAATGGAAACTTTGCAAACTGAAATAGGATATTCAAGTGAACCAATAAATCAAAACAGTTCCCGAGTTTCCATCCGCACATTTTTGATTTTAATTTATATAATTTTTATTGTAAGGTTCGAATCATTCATATCTTTTAATTAAGTTTCATAAACATTATTTCTTGTCTTGCTGTATTATTTTTATGTAGCGGTGACCGAGTATTCCACAGACATCTGTGATTCCTATAATAAGTCGCGAAAAGTAATTTTTTGTCATCTCCCCAACGCGCCATATCAATTCATCTGTCGCATCGATAACCGATACTAGCCGCGAATGACATTAGCATGTTCATAAGCGAGCCTGTTCACACATGCTCAAAACACATGCCTTCCACCCGCAACACTCGGTAATGAGCATGCTCATTACTAGCAATGTGCATACACACGTGCTACTAAGCAACGATAGCTCAAGAAGCTCAATACTGCGCATGCTCACGTGCCATTTATGAGCATGTGTATCAGTACCTTTAAGTATCAATACTTTCGGTGCCAGTTTGACTTAGTCATAGATGTCGCCTTATGTTGAGCTCACATTCAATTCAAATAATTAAGCTTTCTAAATTTCTCTGAATTTGTGTTCTACAAATTCTTAATCAATGAGTTGCTTATTTATGTACATAAAAAATGTTTTTTGTGAGCAAATTTTATTCCATTCCTGTCATTTTTCTTATTTTCATATATTTTTTTCAACAGTCATTTATCTAGGGCTATGATTTCCGAATAATTCTAGATCTTCAATAAAAATGTGTTAAAACCCTATCAAATCGATACATATTTTTGTGCTTGATGAATATTTAAATTGTCTTTATTCTCAGAATGCTGTGGGGCTACGACGGGGAACACGGGTCCAACTTCCCGCTGTTTGTGGAGAAGGCCCTTAAGCTCTTCAACCTGAAGCAGGTAGCCTACGAAGTCGAGACCTCCGTCATGTCCAAGGTGTCGTGCACGGCCTGCAAGGCTGGAGCCGGCCTGCTGCAGCACTACATCCGCACCGGCAAGAGTAAAGAGGAAATCAAGAAAACCATCTTCCAGTTCTGCGTCTCGCTGAAGATACAATCAGTGAGGGTGTGCGAGGGTGTAACTAGACTCTTTGGGGTGAGTTGTGTTTATTTATTTTTATTTTTCGGTATTGCAGATTCTATGGTCTATTTAAGTTTTGGTTAAGGCTGGACATCCGTTTCGCAAACTATCGAATCTGTCGAATTGCGTCGATAGATCATGCGCTTTCAAGACGTGACAAATAAATGACAAGGAATATAAACACGTCTAGCCCCCGCCGCGGCCATAAGCGCTCTGGTTTATGACAATGTCATTTTTCATACTTTGAAATTTTAATTTTAAAATAATAATAAACGTTTTTTTAATAAAAAAAATGTAGCTATTTAAAAGTGGATGAAGACTCAAAGTGCGGATATAAAAACAATATATTGTTTAAAATCATCTTCTTACATGAATAAAAAGCATTTTAAAATCACCAAAAAATGAAAAAATATCTTGCATTTTTAAAAACCTATAACTTTATTAATATTTAATATTTCTTATTTATCTTACTACGGATTCAAGATAATTTAAGTAAACTTTATACGTATAAAAAACATATTACTCATACATATAAATATTCATTAAAACTTTATTTCGCCTAGAACGCTAAAGACGATTTCTTTGGCCGCTGCCTGTCGATTAATGCTTACATTTTCTTAATTATTGTAAATAATGTTCAGTTTATTACTTTTATACAAGAACAAAAGTTCTATCTAGGTTATTGTTCTAAAAAAAATCAGTCTAGAATATACATTCGGATATAAATGCTTAATAAAAACCCACATTTTCGTAAAAAAATGCCGAAATATGCATTTGCACTGAATGTGCCGCTTTAACTAATTTAGGTAAGATGTGTGCAAATTAAAATCGTCTTTTTGTGATGATTAAATCAATTGTTGGCAGTTTGGGTATTTGAAAAAGCCTCACATCACTCGATTCGTGGCTATTAAGTAAATTAATAAATAAAAAAAGGAACTTACCCCTACGCAGCGTCTGACTAGAACGCAAACTCTGTAGATTTTTTACAAAATGTGTGGATTTCGTGTAAAAAACGTGAGGAAGGAAATAATTATTTATATTTATGTAACGAAATGGAAAGCAGATGGAATAGAGCACTGTCCGGATCCCTTATAATATGTCACAACACTATCGAACGATCTATAACGGCCTATAGCAATCTAGAGTTAGCTACAATATTAAGGAAACGCCTGGAACAACCCAGAAGCGACGGGAAACTTCTCCTAAACACGAGAAAGCAAAACAATCTTCTCGAGAGTTCGAGAAAACCAGCGTTTGGGTATAAATACCGAGACTACGACGCGGCGTGGGTGTTTATTTTGACAGATTATTCAGTGCGAAGTAAGTCATGAGACGACGGCCAGGTGTGCGCAGTCGTGAAATTGCAAAGTGATACATATCGGGCGAAGTATCTAAATGGCGATTCAAATAACGTGCGATAGTTTGGACGGAGTATTCTAGCAAGTGATAAATAAAGTGTTACCCAGCGATAATAAATACATATACAAGTGATATATTGCGAAATAGTGTAATTTAAAGAGTAGCGTTAAGTTTAATTCTTGTTAAGTGATGTTGTCTCTGTGTTACTCCACTAATTAGTAAATTGCTAATTAATTTCCAGTGTTTTCATTTGCCCCCCGCAACCGCGACCCGTGACAATATGTATACTAAAATATTTTCACACTACAAAGTAAATAAAATCTAGTGTATAAGAAACAATATGGAATTATAATTAAATGAATTCACAAATAGATAATATATTTTCCAAACAAAGATAAAATTAGCAAATAAGAATTTCTACTTATAGCTGATGTGATTACTAAATAAATATACATAATTGTATACTTGTGACGTTATATTTATGATACGCTCGTGTACACATACTATTATTTTAGTATTGATTATAAAGCATGTACATCATTGAACCTACTATTCTTAAAGACATGGACATTTTGTCTTTAAGAATCGTTGGTATGGGCTAGATTTTTTCATATCTGATTTACCTCTAAAATGATAAGTATTTTTACTTTATTTTTTACTATGCACATACTATTTTACTATAATGAATATGTTAAAATTTTTAGGAACACAATTACTGAATTTTGTCCCTAAATTATAAATTATTTGATAGATATCTCACAGAGACAAAGCTATTTATATGGGAAAGTAGGAATGGAAGTCTTTGAGTATTTATAGGGCTTACTACCATTCATTTGGCAGGCTTAAGTGTAACATTCACATGTGAATTGTGAACGTTACACAATTCTATCCGAAATTGCCCACACATCTATCAAATTTTGGAAGTTATAGGTATATATATATATATATATTTTTTTTTTTCTTTATACCTTGATTTAAATTTTTGTAGCCACTAAATATAAAAAAATATAGATGTCTCACTTACTTACTCAATTGAATTAAATATATATTATACAGGATGTACCAGGGCTAGCAGCAGAAACTTAGGCGGTAGATTCCTGCCTAAGTTGTGAGTCTTAAATGTTCAAGCAAGCATGACCTAATATCAATAGTTATGGAGATATGCAATATCAAAGTTAGCATATTTTTTTCAATATTTCTGACTTATTTTTTGCAAAAAGTTGAACAATCATTACAGTAACTTATATCGATTATGAAAAATTCATTGTCTTCAATACAACTTAAATAAAATGTTAAAAACCTTGTAAAAAAAAAAAATATTTTTTATTTTTGCAAGGTTTTTATCATTTTATTCGACTTGTATCAAATCGAATGAATTTTTCGTAATTGACATAAGTTACTGTAATGATAGTTCAACTTTTTGCAAAAAAATAAGTCAGAAATGTTGAAAAGAAAATGCAAACTTTGAGGTTGCATATCTCCGTAACTATTGATATTAGGTCATGATTGCTTGAACATTTTAGACTCATAACATAGGCAGGAATCTACTGGCCAAGTTTCTGCTGCTAGCTCTGGTACACCCTGTATATAAAATACTCATACCTATAAGAAAATATATTTTAATCTTTTCAACTATTTATATATATTTTCTTTTATTCACTATCCAATTAACACAATTTTTTAAATGTCTATAATATAGAATTAACACTATTATTAAATTTGTTAATGATTCATTATTATTTTTTATTATTACTTATTATTTATTGGCACTAAGATTTATTCATATAATAACTGCTTTATATAAATAATAAATATTCTTGCACATATGCTGTACCTACTGGAAGAGCACTGTCTGCTATAATACAGTAAAATACTAGTGTAGCAGGCAGGGCGTCGAATTAATGTAGTGTTTACTTTGCTGCCAAGACCCTTAGCAACAATGAAACATGGTTATATATGAATGTAAAATAAATCTATCTATTATAATCACAATTCTTCATGTTCACAGGGTGAGATTGTTTACGTGCTGAAGAGGATATCCATTGGCCCGGACGAGGTGTGCAGCTTCGTAATCGGAGATGCCTGCGGGGACGTGTACAACCCCTATCACGAGTGGGAGGTGGCCTTCCCCCCTATGCCGAAGCCAACGGTGAAGGCTGTGGAAGCTCCCCAGCCCAGCGCTCCAACCTTCAAGGTCCTGCACATCTCGGACACGCATTACGATCCATACTACGCAGAAGGTAAGGCATTATTTCATTAACACTACACATGATAATTATTTACATTAATTTTGTTTGGTCCAGCAATTTTGAGGATTTCATGTTATATTGCTTGCCCAACGTAAATTGGCGTGCAGCGACTTTGGAACCAAAACCCGCCCCGCCCGCACCCGGCGGTAACCCCTCGCCCTGTCATTCAATTCATTCTCGTATTTGAGCGTAAGCTGTGACATCTTGATTTCCAATATACACTGATTTATTATGTTCAAAACATCCAAAACAGTCCCGGATAGTGCAAGAACAATTGCCAATGAAGTATTAATTTTTGCGAAGCTGATAAAGCAAATAACGGACCGATATCACCGTTTGACAGGTTAATAGATAGAGCGGCTACCATTACTGGTTTGTTTCTTTAGTGTTGCCTGACCAAATTTCTATTAAAGGGTCCGACACCGGTCACCGGACATTCTGTACATTATGTATTGTGTAATAAATTTACACCCTGGCAACTTCTGTTACACGACAGGGACGCCCTCCCTCGCACGCTAATTTATACTGGTACGTCTATATATTAAACACATAGCTAAACATTCCTCACCCTATCGACCAAAGATTTTCCACACAAGCGTCTTAGTGACCGCATTTCCACCTTCATTCTACTTCCATTCTACTGCATTCAGTCTACTTCCATTCCTCTTTTACCAATTCCAGGCTTCACTTCCATACATAAGGAGTGCTGAGATGGTTTGGTCATGTGGAACGTATGAACGAGGAAAGGATGGTTAAGAAAATATATGAGGCGAGTGTTGAAGGCAACAGGAATAGAGGGCATCCGCAAAAGACCTGGCACGATCAGGTACTACAAGTATTTGAGGATGGCCCTGTTAAAAGCCTCAACAACCGTAGAACGTGTATGAGCACATGCATGAATGTGGCCGAAGCAAAAGTGGTATGCTAGGATAGAAGAGTGTGGCGTTCAATCCTCTCTGCCTACCCCTGCGGCGAAACGGCGTGATGGTTAGTTAGTTAGTTTAGCTAAATATCATAACGACTTTTACTAACCAATTTCTCTGTTTAAGAGGCCCCGAGGAATAAATACATTTTTACGTATTCTGAGGAAACATTTTGAAAATGCCATATTATTAAAAGTAATTAACACAAAATAACCATGCGACGAGTACATAATATCGAACTATTTGAAAATACCAATATACAGCGGGTGCTAATATAGATCTAATTGTCACCTTTGAAAAATATTATGTGACGTCTCACAGGCAAAGCACAAAAGCATTTTATATGGGAAAGTAAGTATGGAAGTCTTTGATTGTTTATAGGGCTTACGAACTATCATATGGCTGGCTTACGTGATCACTTTAAACAGTGTAATGTTCACCGATTCCATCCAAGATCGCCCACACATCTATCAAATTTTTGGATGTTGTATATAAGGTTTATATCCATTTGGACTTTTATAACCTCTAAAAATATAAAAAGTATAGAAGTTTCATAGATGTAAAAATGTATTAATTTATGGCTCAAGGGTTTAAAAATTATTGTGATGTACGTTTTATCCGGATTTTCGATTAATGGGATTAATTATGTGTGAAATTTTTTGACCCTTCAGTGTTTGTAAATTTTCTAAATAACGAGGTTCAAATTAAAGAGGATTTACTTTATTTACTCAGTATACTAAGAAATCACAAATAAAACCTGTACTCTGGTGGAATGTGGTAGAATGCCACCAGTATAAATTGGCGTGCGAGGGAGGGCGTCCCTGTCGCGAAACAGAAGTTGCCAGGGTGTAAATTTATTACACAATACATATATATAGCGTGTCCGGTACATTGACAAATATATTTTATGATATTATAATAGAAATTTGGTCGGGCAACACTAAAGAAACAAACCAGTAATGGCGGCCGCTCTATCGAGAGTCCTGTCAAACGGTAATATTGGTCCATTATTTGCTTTTGTTGCTTCACAAAACTTTAAAACTATATTAGCAATTGTTTTTGCACTACCTGCAAGGTGTTGCAAGACTGTTTTGGACATAATTCAGTGTATATTGGAAATCAAGATGTCACAGCTCACGTGCAAATACGAGATTGAACTGAATGACAGGGTAAGGGGTTACCACCGGGTGCGGGCGGGCGGGTTTTAGTTCAAAAGTCGCCGCACGCCAATTTATGTCGGTCAAGCTTTATGATGATGCATCGTCTACAGTGTTTTTCGAAGCAGATATTAATCAATTGATAATGAATTGCGACTGACATGATATTTAGTCATGTGGTACTCTACATTCAATGTACTCTGTTTTTTGCTTAGGTTCAAATGCCGAATGTTCGGAGCCGTTGTGTTGCCGTGTGACCAACGGCCCAGCTAAAACACCAGGCGGCGGAGCCGGCAGATGGGGAGACTACCGCAAGTGTGACACCCCCAAGAGGACGGTGGACCACATGCTGAAACATATTGCGGATACACACACTGTGAGAATAGTCATATTCATTTTATCATTTTTTTTTCAGTCAATAAAAATTGGTATTTTAACTACGTATTTTGAAGTCTCTATTAACACTTTTCTTGAGGTAATTGTGTCGTAATTATTTATGATCAGTATAGTAGTATTGAATAGTCATGTTTACAACTTATTTTGTGGTTTGTGGTTGAATTAATAATTTTAAAAATATCATTCTGTTCATTGTTTTATTACATATATTAAAATTCATGACTGTCATGTTACATCTCACTTGAGAATGTAAGTGTTGAAAAAATATTAGAAGATACATATATCTTATCCCTTCTCTGGGTACGGCGCAAATTGCATTTTCTAAGCAGATAATTTGAATGTACTTTTTATATTTTCCAGGATATCGACTACATCTTGTGGACCGGAGATTTGCCACCCCACGATGTCTGGAATCAGACCAAAGAAGAGAATTTGAAGATCCTTCAGGACACGGTGAAACAGATGTCTGATATGTTTCCAGGAGTACCCATCTTTCCAGCACTGGGCAACCATGAGTCGGCTCCAGTTAATAGGTGATCTTTGAATTAATAGAAATGTAATCCAGTACAAATATTTGTACACAGAGGGCAGTTTCACGGGAGAGTGACTTAACAATGGTTGTCAAACTTTCGTTATGATGATTATTTCGTTGCCTCCCACCATGTTTTTGAAGCCTACTGTCAATATTTCACGCAAATCTGTCAGATAGTTTATGTTTTGCACTCATTTAAAGAGAACTATTTTGATTGTTCCATGAATATGTATAAAAAATAATTTAAGGTGTTAATCATACATTATTTAATTCATTAAAAAACCAATAAAGAAACTGAGGAAAAGGTTCGTAAATATTTTGGTGAATCTTCTCTGTTCCTTGATTTGTAAGTAGTTTTCGGATGATGATTCTTTCTCTTAAACTGCAGTATAAAGTAAATCAAGTATCCAGAACTTTTGCCAGTTACATGTTACATATTGAACTGTGTCATTAAATATGTATATATTTTTAAATAAAAATGCACCCATGTTCCGTTAAATAATGTATTTTTACATATATCGACGGCTCCTACGTATAATATCGTAACCCACAAATCGACGATTTTTAGTTTTTTGTGTATTTCATATGTATTTAATTATATCTTTATTTCCAAGAAAGAAAAAAAAAAATTTTGCAATAAATAACGTTTTTTTCGGACGTATTTTATCGTATCTCAAACAATCACATATTTTTTTACGAAGTATACTATCGTATGTAACACTTACGATGATTTGTGTTGGAAAAAAAAATAAAATATTATTGTATGTAACACTTACGATAACATATGTTGGAAAATAATATAAGATAATTATCGTATGTAACACTTACGATAACATACGTTGGAAAATAACATAAATAATTATCGTATGTAACACTTACGATAATATGCGTGAGAAAATAACATAAGAAAATTATCGTATGTAACACTTACGTTATTTTATGTCGCGTCTTTTCCGAAGTAAAATGTTGTAAGTCATTTATACGATGTTTTACGTCGCATCTTTTCCGAAGTTAAATGTTGTAAGTCATTTATACGATATTTTACGTCGCATCTTTTCCGAAGTATAATATCGTATGTGCATTTCTACAAAAACCGTTAATAATTTCGACTTTTTTGTGATTATTTATGAAACTACAGTATAAAGTAAAATATTTAAACGAAATTTCAAAAAAAATTGGGCAATATTTAGATTTATACCGGACGAAAATATGTTCAAATCCTTCTCCTGTAAAATTGAATTTTGTGGGTTACGATATTATACGTAGGAGCCGTCGATATGTAACACGATAATTTCTTCAGACATTAATGAAGATATACTGTTCTCCCAGTTTCCCTCCACCGTACGTGTCCGCCGAGGAATCCAGCATCTCTTGGCTCTACGATGAACTGGACCGCCACTGGCGCCACTGGCTGCCGGCCGGAGTGTCTCACACCGTCAGGCGAGGGGCCTTCTACTCTGTGCTGGTCAGACCAGGTTTTAGGCTCATATCTCTGAACATGAACTTCTGTAATAATAAGAACTGGTTAGTATGCAAAGACTTGTTTTATGTAAGATTTATGTAGTTGCTTTAATAATCATTTTGAACATTTGGTTGATACATATTGTAAGTAATGTCCATCAGATAGATAGGAAAATAATAAACAATCTGCCTTAATTTATGTTATTCAATATGACTCATTTATATATTTTAAATGACCTATTTAAATATCATATTGTGTTCTTCTAAAACTGGCTACAGACATGGACTCAAGATTTGATTGATTTTAAATGATTTTATTTACGAGTATGTGTCTGAATTTTTCTACGTGGCTATTTCCAGGTGGCTTCTGCTGAATAGCACAGATCCTGGAACAGAGCTACAATGGTTGATATACGAACTCCAATCAGCAGAATTTAACGCAGAGAAGGTCCACATCATAGGCCATATTCCACCGGGGCATTCCGACTGCTTGAAGGTGTGGAGTAGGAATTACTATGCTATAATAAACAGATACGAAGCAACAATAACTGCGCAGTTCTTTGGTCACACACACTATGACGAATTTGAGGTGTTTTACGATCCAAAAGATCTTGGTAAGTAAATCTTTTATCTCCTAATTTTTTTTATTATTATATATTTCTAATATTGTTAACTTCAGTGTAGTAATTGACACATCAGAAACTACGATGACTTCATTGGTATACTTATTACCAGCACATCTTATTTAGAATGCATTCATAAATTTATTATAAAATTATTATGTGTATAACTTATGTTTTTTTTAAATAAAAATTTAATAGGGAGAGCAACAAGCATAGCATATGTGGGTCCTTCTGTCACGCCCTACTATGATTTGAATCCTGGATATCGAATATACTATGTGGACGGTGATCATGATGAAACTACAAGAGTAAGTAAAACATAAACTACAGTAAAAAAAGACTACAGTAACACTATTGAGAAAATCTAAACTCTGTGATGCATAAATGCAATTGTACACCGTAAATTTTTAACCAGAAATATAAATAAACATTGTATTAGTTGCAGCACAGTCCTACACATATGTAAGACTAATACTTAATCTTAAAACATTGTTTTTAATACATTTTTCTTATTTTAATTTACAAACTTTTAGCTTGTCGTTGATCACGAATCGTGGATAATGAATTTGAAGGAAGCAAATTTGTACGACTATCCCATCTGGTACAAGCTATACTCGGCACGAGCTGCCTATCAGATGCCATCCCTCAGGCCACAGGACTGGGACCAGTTCGTCACGGAGATAACAGAAAAAGAAGATCTCTTCGACTTGTATTATAAGTATGAATGATTTTATTCTCCGACAACTTTATTATCAGCAAAATATCATGTTGTGCAAACAAATTTGCGAGTCTAAATTTTACTTCAGCTTATTTCTTCATAATCATTATATATTATTTTGCTTAGCTTAGATTATCAGCTATAAAAATCGCTAATCTCTTAATAAATCTTGTAATACATACAATAAAATGAATGGTACATTCTAATTCTGCGCTATATTCAATTGATGTACACCCCAATAACATAAAATTTATTTTTATCCGAGAGATCACCGTTATAAATATTGTTTCAGACACTACTGGAAGAACAGTCCAATGCGCCCACTATGCGACGTGGACTGCCGCAAGCGCATCTTGTGTGACGCGCGCTCTGGACGCTCACACGATCGCCGTGCCCTCTGTGGCACGCTAGAGGCACGCATAGAATCCACAGAGAGGCAGTCCTGGGGCGCGTGGCTCTACAACGGCTTCACAGTATCGTACGGCATCTCTAATTTCTTTTCTGGGTTCACATGGAATGCCTGACTTGCCCTTTTTTTCCTTTAAAGCTTACAGTTTGACATCATATTTCACAAATCCTTGTAAATTTTATTGTAATTGGTAGTTAGTGGCATGCGTTTAACAGCTCTAGTCAGCTTAATTTTTATTTACTTATTGAGATCATTTTAGATGAGGTAACAATATCTACTAAACCACTAGTATTAGTAAATATTAAGTACTGTATTATTTTATAAATTAATTTATTAGTATTGTTGATGGATCAGTGTAAGTTGTTCTAATGTTTACAAGTATGTACACATTCACAGTATTTTTTCAAAATTTATTGTGGTTCACAAATGCAAACATGATTTCATTAGTAGCTCGGATGTGAAACTTGCAAAATTATTTATATGTATCGTTGTTATAATATTTGTATTAGTTATAAAATTTATGAACGTTAGTTTGTTGGAGTTGGAGTTGACAGATTCATAACACCAATACGCTGACAATATTCTGAAATTGCGACAATAGTTTATTAGATCCCATTATGTGACTTTGTAGGAATGGTGTATGTATTTATAAAGCCCTTGTTTATTATGTAATTTTAAGATACATTTTATTAATGTATGTATTATTAATGTTTGTTTAACTCTTGAGCATGTTACTAATCTTGACTAAAGGGTGGAGGAACTTTTCTCATTAATAAAACTAATTTTTCTGTGGACAGAATGGTATAGGACTTAGATGCCTAGTGGCTGCGACCATCCGTTCCCAAGATGCGGACACTTCAAGAATCCAGAAATTCGGTGACCGAGTGACAGTGAGAAGAGAGATTAAAAATAATAGTGCAATAAGTGTGTATTGAATATGACATGTACGAGTTTGAGAGCCGCGACTAGTTTTTTATTTTCTTAACTAGTACGCATAAATATGTACTAAACTTTCAGTAGTACACTTTTTGTAGCAACTTCCCAGTTACTATGCTTATGGCAGGATCCAATATATCGACGGCTCCTACGTATAATATCGTAACCCACAAATCGACGATTTTTAGTTTTTTGTGTATTTCATATGTATTTAATTATATCTTTATTTCCAAGAAAGAAAAAAAAATATTTTGCAATAAATAACGTTTTTTCGGACGTATTTTATCGTATCTCAAACAATCACATATTTTTTACGAAGTATACATCGTATGTAACACTTACGATAATTTGCGTTGGAAAATAACATAAGATAATTTTATCGTATGTAACACTTACGATAACATACGTTGGAAAATAACATAAGATAATTATCGTATGAAACACTTACGATAATATGCGTGAGAAAATAACATAAGAAAATTATCATATGTAACACTTACGTTATTTTACGTCGCATCTTTTCCGAAGTAAAGTGTTGTAAGTCATTTATACGATATTTTACGTCGCGTCTTTTCCGAAGTATAATATCGTATGTGCATTTCTACAAAAACCTTTAACAATTTCGACTTTTTTGTGATTATTCATGAAACAACAGTATAAAGTAAAATATTGAAACGAAATTTCAAAAAAATTGGACAATAATTAGATTTATACCGGACGAAAATATGTTCAAATCCTTCTCCTGTAAAATTGAATTTTGTGGGTTACGATATTATACGTAGGAGCCGTCGATATTTGAGAAAATATTTTATAAAACTGAATTATCGTATTATATATAGTTATAATTAGCTAATTCTCTTTTAGGTTTTTTAAACTTTTTTTCTTTTTTATATTATCTCCACATGCTCAATTAAGGGGATTTTTCATTCAATTTCAATTTGATATGCACTGTATAAATAATTTAAGAAAATAAGATTTTTTAAGTGCCATATAGTGAAGAAATGAAACCCAAAATGTGCATTGTGATATTTCAGACATTGGCATTAAAAATGTTTACTATTGACAAGTATCTTCATCATTAGCTTTTTAAAAATGACGAAATTATGATATCATATGTACATCTTTTTACTGGTCAAATATTTAAAATATGAAATGTACTTCATAATACACCCAAGTAGCGAGAGAGCTGCTTTAAACTACACAATGTGATAATAATTTTGTATTCAGATCTTCGTTATACACCTCTTTCAAATTCTGTATCAAAAGTAGCTAGATTAGTTTTTATGTAAAATTTTATTTGTTGTAGTTAACGGTTGTCTATTTTTTAACATTTAATTTGTTTCTGAGAAATGTTGTCTTTTGATCGTTATTGCTATGAGCACTATTTTAATAAAATAATTTTATAGCATATTTAAATTACAAATAAATATTTAAAAATAAAAAAATACATATTATGATTTTCAAGCCTAATCATCGAGACGAGTTACTGTGATTACATCATCTTAGGACTGGTTGTTTGATTAGGAGTAAGAGTAATAGTTAAGAAAATGTGTATATTTTTCCGTTTTCCACCGATCAAAAGACCCATTTTTGTAAAATCTATATTTTTTGTTTAAATAGTATTCTAACTATTGAAACCAAACCAAATTCAAACAACCAGCCTTTAATATTTTATTTTAAGTTTGGTTATTATTTTAATTATGAAACCAGAAAATGGAACATTTTGAACTTTTCTAATATATTTGTACTAAAAATGTTAGGAAACACATTCAAGATATACTTGGAAGTAAGAAAACATACTTGGAGTATTATTTTTATTTATTTATTTAATAATCATGGAAGACCAACAGCACAACAAAGAAGCATAGAAAACATTGATATAATATAGATGGCCAATTACAGGTCTCCACATTTAGAAAACTACATATTTTTTAATCACAATGAAAATTCAGCTTTCTGATTTGGGGGTGAGATTGGCTAATACACGCAGTGGTATTTATATTTGTAATTTAGTCAATTAAGTCATTTTTATTGAATTGATAGTTTCTGCATATACATACATACTTTTGTTTAGTCATAAAAGAATTAAGAAAACATTTCTTTATTCAATGAAAAAAGTAATGTACATTTTGATAAGGATATTTCAATCCTTTCCCGAATCTATTAAAATTGCGTATTTCCTCAGGTTTTACTCTATCAAAATGACCTATTTATGATTTTTTTAATAACTTTTCATTTTATTATATTGACGGTCCAAATGTAATCTCGTACATCTACTGAAAATGCATTTTTGACTTTTTTGTACTAATACACAGAAGTGACTATATTTTTCAGAAAAAAAAACTGACAACTGACGGACAAATACCTTCGTTTTATACACAGAACACAGAATTAATAGTTTTGTATGTAAAGCCAAACTTTAAACAGCTATACTGTAAGATTGCTTTTTGTAGATGGCTTATTTTACGTAGGGACTGTGGATATGCACCTCGGAAGTTATGCTCTATGTTCTGTTCTATAGTCTTGATGGTGCTGTGTGGTAGATTTGTTAATCATCTCACTGGTGTCTCAAAAATACACAATTTTATGCAAAATTTGGGCAGCCTCGGACGATTTCAACGGGAAAAGGGTCATATTTTTCAGACATTATACCACGGGTATGTATCATGCATACAAATGTACATATTTAAAATTTGGAATGAATAAATCTGCTTTTCTCTTTGTACCACAGATTTTTCTGTTCATCTACTGTACAGATAATAGTAGATAAAATGCACTCAAATAAACACCTCCCAAACATTGATAAAACATTTTTATAAACTTACATACATATTTTATTTAACCGTAATGTAAAAATTTCATGCAAGTTACTATTTTAACCCCTATTTTCACAAAATTTTACATTTTTCTCTTTTGTTTATATACCTTCAATATTTCAAACTATTTAAAGAACGAAATGTGGTGTTTTATATAAAATGTTGATAAATGATTACTGAAAAAAGAACTGGAATCGAGTACACTAGAACCTCATTAATTTGAAATTCGTGGGACCCAAAAAACATTTAGAATTATTCGAAACTAAAGGTACAAAAAAGAAAAAAAATCGCAAAAACCAAAAATCGTAAAACTCTTGAAAAAAACCATTTTGTGAAAAATGTCCGTCTTTTTACGTATTTCAAAAAATCATTTCGAAAACGCAATATTTATTTTGCTAATATAAAAATCGTGACATTTCTGTTACTAAAGTAGGTACCCAATATTGACATATCGTTGTTGTTGAAAGAAATTCGAATTATGTGGACTGAAATTTATTGATTTATGGCTCAAGGGGCTAAAAATTATTTCGAATTACTGGAGTTTTCAAATAATCGGAGTTCATCTACTATGAAATTAACATTTTGGGGTTTGAAAATTTTCAAATTATGGCGAATTTCGAATTATCGGGGTTCCAATTAACGGAGTTTTACTGTATGTGTAAGGGACCTACAAATACACATACTGAGTTTAGATATATATCACTTGTACATATACATTATGAACCATGTTTGAAATCCTACAATATTTTAACAAAGTGTAAATACATATTTAACATTGGAGGGTGGATCCATGCTCATTGCTGTATTTTATATCGCACCAAATCTTCAGCCGCTACACGGTGTTTTGTGGAAATGGTGAGGGATTATCCATTCATGTTGGTGAGTGATATCTTTTGTACTTTTCTTGTAATTTCTGAAACAATAATCTTTATTTTATGAGAACGAAAGCTATGATAATATCATAGCTTTCGTTATATTTTAACAGCTAATTTTTTTTACATGTAAATGTAGTGCTTACTATGGAAAGTTGTCAAAATTTTACAACTGCCTTTTTTATTGTTTAAAGTTTTGAATTGTGCTCAAGCTTATTTATATTAAGTACCTACATTGGTACAAAAAGCAGGAGCGTTGAGTGAATAATAGCTAAAATATCCGAATTATCACACTTCCCTCATTTTAGTGACATATTTTTTATTAGAAATTTATAGTTCGTTTGTGTATTAATAAGTTTTTTTTGACAGTTTATTACTCTTTCTTCATCAAAAAGAGCAAAGTGATTTTGTGGTGACATTGTCAATATAATTATAAAAATGTACTATGTTTTCACCACCTATATATTGAAAAATATCAACATGTTTCTGAGCCCATGGCTCCTTTGTCAGGATACAATGTAGGTATACTAAAAAATTAAAAATTATTACCATATCATTACGATATTTATCCACCAACCAGCTTTCTATACTAATAATAAATTTTAAAAATACATATTAAATAATAGGGATGAGGATGATTTTTTTTGCGATTGCGATTATTTTTATAAAGAAAAAACGTGTAGAAATTTTCATTTTAGAGTTAAGGAACACTTGAGGTATTTAAGTAGCAATAATTATTCTGAATTTGCTAATCAACTTTTATACGGGTCATTCTTTTGATACAAATTTTACATACAAATTATACAGAATTACAATTTGATGAATTGAAAATTTGGAAAACTGAAAATTTAAAAAAAAAATGTTTATTAGTAAATTGAATACTGTAAATAACCAGGTCCTTTTTACAAATAGTTATAATTTAAATTTGTTTTCATGTTAGTAATTAATAATTTTTATATTTCCACTGTCTATACTTTGATTTTTAATTTGTTAGTACATATACATTGTATCCTGACGAAGAAGCCATGGGCTCTGAAGCATGTTGATATTTTTAATATATAAGTGGTGAAAACAAAGAACATTTTTATTAATTAAATTATACTCTTTCTGCTGCCAATATTTTCAGAATATAAATATTCAATCATTTGTGGCAGCTACGATAATTAATTGAGATGTATTATATGCATGCAAAACAAACTATCAGGCCGTCTTTTAAATTGTAGCGTCTTTTAGGAAGAAATTTTATATAAAAATTGTTTACTTTAATTAAATTATTTTTTTCCAGAATGTCAATGCTAATGTCCATCCCCCACGTGGCTTACCAAATTCCCAAATTTGTGATGGGGCTCGGCTGAAGAGGCGCGTAGTGACCGCACTCAGCGTCACCGCACATTTACCCCGCAACCTCTTGTGATAAATCTACTTGGAATGAGACTATTTATATTATGTATTAGAGAATTATTTATTATATTTGACTGGGAAATGTTCGAACCTTCCAACCACGAACATTAGTGTAATCCGATGTGCTATTTTTATAACTGTGACATAGTGTGACGTTTTCAAAATTCATTATTAATATTTGAATTCGCCACATAATAATTAATTTGTTAGGATCCATAAAACATTTCTTCCAATCTATCTCCGCAAGCGAACTGCGTTATGAAATCTACGCAGTTGCCATATAGGTCCACTCCAAAAGCAGAAATATAAAACATGACGCACCACCTTACTCTCTTAATGAGGGCTCCGGGTTCGATTCCTGGTGAGGTCACAATACATCTACGTGATTTTCTCAATCCTAGGTGTTTTTGTAATGTATTTCGCTATAGTAATTGAGTGTCATGGCCTGTTGTAGTTTTAAAAATTAAAATAATGAAATAAAAATATTTTATTATTTTAATTTTTATATACAGGGTGTCGTAGCTAATAGCAAAAACTTAAGGAGAGCCTTCATTCCATTTTGAATAGAAAATATTCTTTACATTTTGAGTGGAATTTCGACAGTTACGGAGAATAGCGATATCAAAGTTTCCATTCTTCTTTCAATATTTTCGACATTTTTCTGTAAAACGTTACACTATCTTAACAGTAACTTACATGGAATATTAAAAATTCATTTGTTTTGATACAAGTCAAATAAAATGATTAAACCCTTGCAAAAATGTGAAAAATATTTAATTTACTAAAAATAAAGTTTTACTAAAAATAAATCAGAAATATTGAAAAATAAATGCAAACTTTGATGTCATTTGTCTCCATAGCTGTCAACGTTTCATCCAAAGTTTAAAGAATATTTTTTATTCAAAATTAAATGAAGAAGTCTCTCCTGAAATCTTTGTTAATAGCTACGAGACATGCAGTATATACACAGATTCCTCAGTGAAATGGAATGTGTTCCAATTCAACGTTCCAAGTTCAACGTAAATCGAGGACATTGTTTTGGCATACAAAGTGTCACCTATATTTTAACGATCCTCATCATGGACCTTTATTTTTTACCAAGGATTTTTAATTTTTTTAATTTGAAATCTTCATTGAAATGATACACCAATTTATTTGCTCTATCTTATTTAAATAATTTATTTATTTTTTAATTGTAAATGATTTTTTAATCCAAACCCAATCCTGTTTACCAGTAAGTTTAAAAAATAGTACTTGAAACTTGAAGTGAAACTTCTTAGCCTCAAAATATTAAAAGATTACAAAGCACAAGATGTTCATAAAAGCTTAATGATATAAGAACGGTATTTTTTACTCAGACATCCATTTCTTTGAAATCTAAAAATGAAACCACAGATTTATAACTAAATAGATTGTTGATTGTAAATTTAAATTTAGTATTTTTTAATTCAATTAGTCTCTGTATTAAAATTATAAGTACTTTTTCCAATTCCAAATTTATTCTTTTGGAATGTATCAGGAGAACAAATGAGCCGTAGGGTAGACATTTATGTATTTTATGTACTTTCATTACATTTGAAATTTAATAAAAAATGTGCTTCCATCATTACTCCGAAATATGCAGTGGGACAAATGTCAATCACCTTTCAATTGTATGTTCTCCTGATACATAATATGTTAATTTACATTTAAAATTCTGTGTGAAAATAAATAACTTTGAAGGCTGATTGAAAAAGTCTCACTTCAAAAACCATAATTGATTTAAATACAATGTGTGAAGAATTCCTTGTCATATAATAGGGGTTCTGAAACCTGTATGATCAACGGATGTGACAAGGATATACCACATGTGCTTTTACAGATTAATTTTGCTAATCGTGTGTCACTTCTTTATCACCAGATCCTCGATGTAATCAGTGATTGGTGTCCTGAACTCACGTTGAAAATCTATCTCAGTGATTTTGAATTAAGTAATTCTTATTACGTATTATGTTCTTTTAGAAAATCTAATAAGACCAAACAATTCCCAGAGTCGTGCGACAGTGAATAAACATTTTGGTGATATTGTTTTCTTGTGTGACTCTATGACAACCATTGAATAAAAACATTCCAATCTGTGAATTTGTGTAGAAATTAGAATTAAAAGAACTAATTTTATCGGTACCTGGAGAAAAAATCTCTGCACAAATTAAATAACGACTCTGAATTTGCAGCTTTGTACCAGGCCCTTAGGAATTTCCTTACACAAATTCCGGAAAGGTTTTAAAGTGAATTACAAGAACCACATTATTTGTAAGATTTCTATTCCTTATTTATTATTTATAATGTAAAAAAATTTGTATTTACAATTAAAATATGTTGTTAAATTTACCTGCTTTTCATTAGACCTTCATTTTAAATGCATTTAATTCATAGTAAATTGCGATGCTCGACATCAGATAATATTTATAAAAAAATACATGATAAGACGTACACACAATTTATAAATAATTTAAATTGATAAATAAATACACATAAATTTACAAATATTATGTATACATTAGCGAAGGGAAAAAATTCATTTCAGAATGAAGACTACAACATACACATGTTCACCAATGTGAAGACTACAAAGTGTTTACATTATAAAACTACATTTGTAGTACAGTTGCCGGCAAACATCTTGAAAAATTTTGGCGTAGTGGGGGAATGCGTAGAAGACAAATTTTGGGTCTCCTTGGTATAATGGTACTTGCGCAAACTCTCCCCCACTATGCCGAAAATTTTCAAGAAGTTTGCCGGCAACTGTATGTAGGTACTGAAATATTACGCACTACATCTACTTTAATGTACTAGAACGCCACCAGTATAAATTGGCGTTCGAGGGAGGGAGTCCCTGTCGCGAAACAGAAGTTGCCAGGGTGTAAATTTATTACACAATATATAATATACAGAGTGTCCGGTGACCGGTGTCAGAACCTATAATAGAAATTTGGTCAGGCAACACTAAAGAAACAAACCAATACTGGCGGCCGCTCTCTCTAGAGTGTTAAACGGTAATATTGGTCCATTATTTGCCTTTTTAGCTTCGCAAAACTTTAAAACTATATTGGCAATTGATCTTGCACCACCTGCAAGATGTTGCAAGACTGTTTTGGACGTAATTCAGTGTATATTGGAAATCAAGATGTCACAGCTCATACGCAAATACGAGATTGAACTGAATGACAGGGCTAGAGGTTACCGCCGGGTGCGGGCGGGGCGAGTTTTAGTTCCAAGGTCGCCGCACGCCAATTTACGTTGGTCAAGCTCTACGCAGTAAACTAATTGTAGTACTACAAAATTGTGCATGTAGCTAAAAATTCTCGCTGAAGGGAGGGTTGAATTTGAAAGAGTCATTTTATCAACATCAGTTTCCCAAAAAATAAAATCTGACAGGGGGGTGGGATTTCAAAAAGACATTTTAGCAACTACAATTTACATAAAAATCAGCCAAAAATTTTCCCAAGATTGAAGTGTGTACTTTGATGTATAGAGTTTGTAGTGTGTAGTTTGAAGTATGCATTTTGAAGTGTGCAGATTGAAGTGTGAAGTTTGAAATGTGTAGTTTGTAGTGTGTAGTTCACTTTCACTTTAGTATAATTCACTTACTTTAGTATAATTTAGTACTACATTGTAGTACTTAGTACAAAGCGGACCCATCACTAGGCCAGAAAGTTTACAGCATCACCAATAAGGAGTCTTTTTACTCTCTTTATATTAACTCATGGCATCTGCTTGTCTTCTTGTCTGACGAAAAAACTTGGATCATTCCATTGGAGCATTCCCCCACTAGGCCAAAGAATTTCAAGAAGTTTGCCGACAACTGTATTGTCCTCGTGAAGATGATACCTCACGAATCTTAAAAAATGGTGGTAAAAAAATCTTATGACCTTTTCAGCTGATGGAACCGTTTTCACCTTCTTTGAAGCAGATTCGCCAGATGAAGATCGCCGTTATGATCAATCTTTTATTTCTGGCGTGTGGTGATGGATTCATGTTTCGTCAATAGTAACGAAACATGTCCAAATAGCGCTCCAAAGTTGTTGGGAACGAAAGCGGCACCCGTCTCACTGATAGCTTTCTCAAGCCTAATTTTTTGTGTAGAATATTTCATATCATGATGAAATTAAGATGTTTATATTGTAAGCAATCTCTCTGATCTTTACCTGGCGGTCCGCTAAGACAATATCATGGTTTTTGTTGAGCATATGCTTCGTAGTTACCTCAATCGAACGGCCTGGGTGCTTTTCATTAAAAAAACGGTTATATGGCCACGCAATTCATTAAACCAATATGTGATGGTAGTCATCGAAGGTGCATGCTCCTTACGAACGGTACATAACTTTGGTTTGATTTCCTTACATGTCTTCTCTTCCAAAAAAACGGAATCGGATCACTGACCGATATTGTTTTTACCGTGGTTGCAAACAAACACAAACTTCTCCATTTTCAACAGTTATCAAAGCAAAACTACTTGATCAATCTGTCTGAAATTTTAACAGGCGCCTTTCAAAAGGTGACATTATTAAACAATGGTATATTACTTATACGTAGATTTTGCATCAGTGGCGCTATCAGTTGTTAAAGAGGGTGTTACTCATACAGCCCTCGTAAATATCCTCCAGCCATCCCTACTAAAATTAATTCCAAGTGAAAAATGTTTTTAATTTCTTTTTTTAATATCGGCGTCTAGTGTTGAATATTGGCCCGATATTCCATTCAATTTGGTGTACAATGCCATTTTTGAAAATTTTTTGTATTTTATATGTTAGGACAGGTAAAATGTTAGTATTTTTAAATGTATGACCAAAACAGAATGTCATTTGGCATAAGAAGTTGAGACCTTGAGTTTTGTAAACACAAAAAAAAAACAAGATTTCTGATAAATCCCTATATCTGCGCATAAATTTACTGATCAGCGAAAAAATATGACATTCGCTTTGTATTTGCATATTTGATTACACAAATAAAATCCTATCGGACTTTAGAACTGTCGATACGTAATTCAATAAAAAACATTTTCAATTTTAAACTTAGGTAAGTATGTAGGTACCTAATTATTTTTTCATTCTGGCGGTCTGTGTTCGCCGTTGCGGGAAATTCAGATTTAGTTATAATTTAAGATGGCGGCTTTAGGGAGGGGTGTCTATGTTTTGCGCAGGCTCTAATGGTGACTTCGATGGATGGAATTACATGTAATGTAATATAATACTCATTCCTAATGGGTGGAGGGGGAGATGAAAACTACTCATAATTTACTCAGGGGGTCTTAAAGAGTACCTAACTGACCTAATGAGTACCTAAAAGACCCGGCGACTAATTGCTGGAAAGCCATAGATGATTTTTCTACTTTAAGTGCCTTATTTATATTATCTTATCTATGCATATGCACATGAGAAGGTGGATCCAGGGATGAATTTTATTTCGTGGGCTGTTTAAGTTACAACAAAGATTTCTTGATAAAACGAGAACTGTGCACTCAGACCACGTACGGACGTGTGTTTTTATGAGAGGTTTCCGGGTTCGATTTCCCGTGAGGTCACTACAATACATAATATGTGTGATTAACTCAAGCCTGGAGTGTTTTTGTGACGTGTTTTGCTACAGTAATTAGGCACCATAGCCTTAATGGTTGTAGCTTAACAAAAAAAAAATACTTGCCAAGATACTGCCGAGATATATCTTTTTTTCTTGTCTCTTCCTCTTTTTATAAATTAGATCTGTCCTTTGCTCCCCATACCTGATTCCCCATTTACATTTTATTCTTTCACCTGCTGTAATCTGTCAAAAATGACGGTACTTTTACTTGTCGGTTCCTAAGGAATAATTATACAATTTTGGAAAAAAAATTCAAACATTTTTTTTTTCAAAAAAAAATTACTATAAAGAAGTTACGGAAGTTTATGGGCAGACAGACAACGAAATTATTATAATTGAGATGGAATGGGATTCTCTCCATTTGTTTCTACCTTTTGACATTCATTTTTTGATTCTGTCTATTTGTTATTGTACAGAAACTATTATTATTTGTTAATTCTGTGGAAACATGTAAGATAATAATAATCTTGAATAAACTGATTTTTATTTTCTCCCCACTTTTTATATTTTTTGGACTATTCTAAGTGACGGACATGCATTTCGCATTCACATGAAAACCGCTGTCATGGAGTCTAGGTGTATATATTAGGTCCTTACATATGAAATTCACGTTTTGCCGTACTGGCAAATTTGATCTCAAATATCTTCTCTTTGGTTAGGAATTCCAAATCCAAATTTATACAGCTATTTACTCATGTATTTGTGTTTTGAAAATTATAATTCATTTGTTTTTTCCTCAATTGTTTTTTTCTTTGCGTCACTCAGTTTTACAAAATGAAAAACTTGAAATATCGCGTTATTTACGAGTACGAGTTCCACCGTAGCACCAGGCTGCAGAAACGACTCGAAGGATTAATGATGTGTATGGCGACGGTGCCGCAAAAGAAAACACAGTGCGTTTTTGGTTCCAACGTTTTCGTTCTGGAAATTTCGACCTGCAGAACAAGCCCCGTGGACGGCCGGAGACCAAAGTTGATAATGAAGAATTGAAGGCTATTGTGGAAGCGGATCCATCGCAAACCACATCCGAGTTAGCTGCAGGCTGCGGTGTTAGTGATAAAACTGTTTTAATCCACTTGAAGCAAATTGGTAAGGTGAAAAAGCTTGAAAGGTGGGTACCTCACGAATTGAGTGAAGCAAATCAACAAACGCGCGTTGACTGCTGCGTTGCATTACTCAACCGGCACAATAATGAAGGGATTTTAAATCAAATCATTACCTGTGATGAAAAGTGGATCCTGTACGATAATCGGAAGTGCTCATCGCAATGGCTGGACCCTGCCGAACCAGCCAAACCCTGCCCCAAGCGAAAATTGACTCCAAAAAAGTTACTTGTGAGCGTTTGGTGGACTAGTGCTGGTGTCGTTCACTACAGCTTTCTTAAATCTGGCCAGACGATTACGGCAGATTTCTATTGTCAGCAACTGCAAACCATGATGGAAAAGCTAGCTGCTAAACAACCGAGGCTGGTTAATCGCTCTAGGCCACTGCTGCTTCATTATAACGCTAGACCACACACTGCACAACAGACGGCTACCAAATTAGAGGAGCTTCAATTGGAATGTCTAAGACATCCACCGTACTCTCCGGACCTTGCCCCAATAGATTACATTTTTTTTCGAAATTTGGATAACTTCTTGCAAAGGAAAAAATTCAACTCCGATGGGGCAGTCCAAACCGCCTTCAAAGATTTTATCGATTCCCGTCCGAATGGTTTTTTAAGTATAGGGATCGATGAACTACCTATGAGATGGCAAAAGTGCATAGATAGCAATGGTACATACTTTGATTAAATAAATATATTATAATAAAAAAAATCGGCTTTATGTTCCTCCCATACTAAACGTCAATTTCATATGTAAGGACCTAATAGTATGGACACTCATTTTCGAATCACCAGTAGAGCCTGCAAATATTCGTGATTCCAACTCTTCGAAAATCGAATAGTTAATGATAATATATTCGAATATATTCGTAAAATTTTTAAGAAAGGAATAATTTACTTTGGATGATAAATGATAAATACATTCTATATATTTTAAAATAAACCTAATAATTGTAGAGAATTTATTTATTTTTATTTTTTTAAATATATGTTATAAAAAACAACAAAATATATATTGAAAAATAATGTTGAATTTAGAAATACAAATTAAAAAAAGAAAATCACGAAAATGAAAGTTACAAAAAAGTAGTTGATCATGGCAAAAACACAAGATGCGCTTCAAATCAAATATTAACAATACCAAGAATAACAAACAAATATGGTCTGAGGACACTTGAATATCGAGTTCCAATGTTCTTGAACAAAATACAAAGCACCTTTCCCTCAGGCTTAAAAACTCCAAAGTCAATGTCAGAAAAAGTGGTTAATAGAAAATTTGTGATTTATGAACTATATTAAGTGTTTTATTATGATAATGACTTTGAATAATTAGTGATGTTTATATTTATATATATTTCTCTTTCTTTTTCCTTAATTTTTGCTATACATGTTTTTAATTTGTTTCTATATTTCTCTTTTCTTAATTTGTTTAAAATTTTTAACTTTGTACTGAAAATTTCTTTTATGTTGTTTTTTGTACTTAATTGTTTTCGTTTTTTATCTCTTATGTTTATAAAGTGAATAATATTTTGTAATAGTGTAACTTACAATTGTAAAAATGAACCTACAGACAAACGTCTTTTTAGTCGTTTCGTGGGACTAAATATTATAAAATGTAAAGAAAATAAATAGAAAAAAAAAAAAAATATATATATATATATTTCAATTTTGTAAATATACATATATAAAAACAATAAAAAATTAGATATAGACGAGTCAGTTGTTGTTGCAGTCAGGCCTCGTGATCGAGGATCCCCTCGCCATTCTAACTTAGTTGTTGCTGCACCTCTCATGCGCTTTTCGATGGGAAAGTAGTCCTATTCGAGAGGCACATTCTCTCCCGCATACTTCACAAAGGAAGCGGTCAGGTTGCGTTGGTCGGTCTCGTTGATGCATGGTTGTGGCTCATTGCTCATTTTTTACTCGTCTGACTGCCGCAACACCATCAGCCCGAGAGCAAAATCTCCTCCAGTTCACATGATCTTGTGCCAGTTGCTCCCAATTCTCGGGTGCTCCGCATAGGCTCAGCCATTCTCGGAGACAGTCTTTATATCTTTTCTTCTGTCCTCCGGCCTTTCGCATGCCCACTATCTCCCCATATAGGACCCGCTTCGGAAGTCTGTGATCACCCATGCGCAACACATGTCCCGTCCACCTCAATCTGAAAAAGCCGATTCCTTCGTTGACAAAACAAATGTGTTAACCGTAAGTGCTTATTGTAATAAAACTATAAAGATAAGCATGACCTTAATAAAAAGGCAAATGCAAAAGACGTCCGACAATTTACGGCGTTTACATCTTTGATGTCCGACTTCATTATATAGCCCATAGCGGTGTACCTGAAAACCCTTGCAAATGAATTTCAGGGTTCGTAAACCTTTGTTTCGTTCGGAAAAATATTAAAAATCTTATTATTTAAATATGAGCGAATACTTTACGAATACTTTTTAAGGTATTCGTAAAATTACTTAAATTTCGCCAACCTTCACAAATAATAAAAATACAAGATGCTGACAAAATAAAGGGTACCGGAAATTAGTTCTTAAAACTCATATATATCTGCTCTAATCAATTTTTAAAGGGTGGACACATTTCTGTGCTCGCTACTGTATATAAGAAATTACTTAGCGAGACGCGTGCTTTTTCAAGCAAAGGAGTTCTACCCTTGTATAGCAATGTGCACTATCCCCCTCCTCTGGAGAAGCTGATGGTGATTGAAAAGTTGGAAGATCAGAGAAGGAGAGGCTGATCTTCAACTCGATGGACTGACCAGATCAAAGACGCTGTTGGCTAGTCTGCAGAGAAAACTATGTCAAAAAAATATCGACTTGACAAAGGTAGTGTACAGTGGATCCTCAATATTTGTTATCTATCCTTTCCCAAGGGAAGGATGAATATTAAACGAATTTTACCTATAGGAATTAAAGGAACTAAAAGTCTATTCTAATGAAAAAAAAAATCACTCGAAAATCGATATAGGAAATTATCGCAAATACATTTTAATTGCTATTAACCACTACTTACGAATGATTTATTATTATGAAGTCACTGTCAAGATGTTGTAAATACACTGTAGGCCAGCATAAATAAAATGTTAGTCAGAAATAAGAAAATATAATAAGTTGTACATGTTTGCATACATTAAAAAAAAACACATTGTGTATTCAAAGTCTGGCATTGCAGCATGTTCCAACTCAAGGTATACAACACAAACTAGAATTGCCATCACTGATAATCCTCCGTCAACGGATAAAATATATTATCCTATGGCATAATTGGATGGGGAGGGTGTGTCAAATCAGTCATGGATCCGCTGACAAAATCACAAAAATGCGTCATGCGTATAATCACCAAGAATTCGAGAATGTTTCCTTCAGATGATTTGTTTGGAATATTTAACGTTCTTGACCCGAGACAATTATACCTTAAAATCACACTTATAAAATTCCACAAGGACAAGGTAAATTTTAATCGTACACAACAAACGCGGTTTACAAGGCTGGCAAATACAATTAATGTCGAGGTACCTAAAAGGAAAACGACTTTTGGGCAAAGAAAATTTAATTTCGCTGTCCCGCTTGTTTTTAACAAGTTACCAAATGAAACTAAAGAAATAACTCTACACAAACCTTTTAAACATCATATTACTAAGTTTATAAAAATATCAGGTAGAAGGTATGCTGAAGAAGTGATCCGCCCTTGACCTCTGAATCGGCAAAAACTGATTTATATAATTTAAAGTAAACTATAATATAATATTTATTTTTGTAACTACTTAAATTCTTATCTTAATTTTGTATAAGTATTTTCTTTTTTTTTCTTTTCTCTTAGATTTAGGTATTCCTATGATTTACTTTAAATTCTTATCTTGATTTTGTATGTATATTTTCTTTTCTTTTTATTTTCTTTTAGATTTAGATTCTTTAATTGTCATTTTTTATTACTACATAAATACCATATGAGAATAACTGCCACAGAATAGGTTTTTACCTAGTGTGGCAGTTATTAGTATCTTGTATTAACTAATGTAAATGTAAATAAACAATAAATAAATACTTTAAAATAAAGTTAAAAACAGATTTTTGTTAAATAAATTCATGGAAAAAATAAACAACAACAGCGCCTGGAGCATACGCAATTTTCATAACACAGTTTTCAACAACTTCATATATAATGAACAGCTTTTTTGCTTACATACCCTGCACGCCACTCGCGTGGTCTCCCTCTTTTAATACATTGGTTTTATAAACAAAAGAGTGTGGCCACCTACCCATAACTAATCGAAATTCGATACCTATAAAACTCAATGTCTGTCTGTCTGTCTGTTCTCTGTACAAATCTACACCGTTTGTCCGATTTGATTCAAATTTTGCATACTTATGCTTTAGGAATCGGCGGGTTTCAAAATAATAGGCGATATTTCGCCCTATTATTTTGCCCCTTCCCCTCCCCCTGATATATTTTCGATGCAAATCTGTACCGTTTGACCGATCGGACTCAAAATTTGGAAACTTATTCTTTAGGACCAGTAAAGGCGATATCTTCCCCTCTAACTCATCCCCTCCCCCAGCTATATTTTCTGATCAGACAAACAAACACTGACAAATCTATTCCGCCTCACTGATTGGACCCGAATTTCGCATATACATTTCCGACGGAAAAAATAGGCCACAATTCTTCCCTAGACATCTACTATCCATGATTAAATGGAAAAATTGTTTTAGTTAGAGGCTTTGCAAAACAATTGAACCTTTGTTTCCCCCCACAAATTTATTTTCAACTTAATCCTTAAATCGTGCAACGCCGGGTACTAACAGCTAGTGTGATATAAAAATGTGTGATGTAGTGCGGGAAATTTTGCCAATATATTAAGCATTAGTTAAATACATCTTTAAAGCGCCCTTGAAGCGTCTTTCAATTAATTATCACTAACATACCCATAATATAAAACAGGTAATTGTGAACTTTATACCGACTTATATTCTTTACATAAATTTTATAATAAATTACGCAATTATTCGAATATAAGTTTGGTCACAGTCGTTGTTCTTCTGTTGGGCTGACTGATCAACTGTCCGTCTTGTGTTATAATTTTTTTAGTTTTATATTTTTTAGTTGGTAAATTAGATATTGGATTCAGGCATAAGCAGTTCTTAAAAAGTTAGAAAATTTTTAAAGTGATAATTTTTTATTGTATGTGTGAATGAATTTGAATGATCAAACATTCTTGGTTCTATTCGTTTAAATTAGATAATATTTAGGATCTAGCATGTGTTTCAATAATGCCTGTTAGGGCATTATCAATTTAGTATTATTACGAATAGGTATGGACCCTAAACCGAGAACTAATCCGCAAGTCGAGGCTTTTGGAATGTGGCTCTATAGATGCTTTCTGAAAGTTTGGATAGAGTGACGAATGTTCAAGTCCTCCGGCGTATGGCAAAAGACCGAGAAGTGCTTGAGTATCTCGGACATGTTATGAGAGTAGGTACTAAAGTATAGTTTAAACCAACTCGTCATTCAGGGGAAAATGAGTGGTAAAAGAAGCGTAACTTGAAGGATACAAGTTTAACTCGACCGAGTCGTTCCGTGCGGCGGGCGGTGAACAGAGTCGTAATCGCTAATATGATTGCAGACTTACGATAGGAAATGGCACTATAAGAAAGAGATTAAGACGAGATATAACTCGTCAAAAATTATGCACTTTTCATGTTTGAATTTCGGCTTTACATTAATTAGTTATGAGAAGTACATTCATTCGTCATAACAACAAAAAATATTGCGAAATGTTCCGTCATTCTTTAGGGCTGCAGCTAGTTAAAGTAAATAATTGTTAAACTAACCCGTAAAAACCAAGTTTTTAATACTCCCTTTCGCTTTGAATCAGGTTTCGTGACTCTACACACGTCGGGCTAATTACTCATATAGAATGATTCCAATTTGAAAAAAATATTAAAATTTCTAAAAATCCAAAATTATACTATATTTATTAATTTTTTAAAACGAAAATTTGTTAGATCATTTTTATTGTCGCCACGAGTCTGCCTGCAAAATTTCAGCTCGATTTGATCACGGAAAAAGGGTTAAAAATCGATCCAAAGTTTTTTCGTCAGACAAGCAAGCAAGCAGAGAGAGTTAAAAGAATGGGAGTAAAAAGACCAGTCTTTGTAAACAATTTATTGTTCGCGCCTTTGATCTTGTAATTGAAATATTCTTTCGGACTTCTGATTCATATTCTCGAGAATTGACCAACGTTCTCTCTAATTTCTCTATTATGTGTGCGGACTATAAACTCGTGTGAGCAGTAAATTTGTTAAAAAAAATCTGCATTTTTTTTTGCACTCGTAAATTATTTATTATACCGCGTAAGCTGGTACAAATGAACAATATTCAATTCCTATTTTAGTGCTTCATCCCAGTAGAGTTCAATAAGTCAGTCATTAATGTTGATCTATTCTCGATCTATTAAAGCAAACCTAAAATATGGTTTCGCACATTTCTTTCTGTGTGCAACATGTGCGCAGACAAATATTTATAAGTGTGCGGCCGCACTCCCGCACGCCTTAAGAGGGAACATCGGTCTTGACCTCTTCATATCAATACATCTGTTCTAAAGTGGTATGCAATTTAGTTATTTGTATTTTATAGGGTGTGCTAAGGCTACCCCGATAGCGATATGACGCCTGTCAGAATACCACTTAGCCTGCTCCTCGGGGTCGTCATATGTCCCTTAATCACCGGTGAGTTGTAGTTAATTTTTTTCAATATTATTAATATTTAAAGCATTGACGGGAATAGAGAAAAATGTGTATGAAAATGATTATTTGGCAAGAAGTTTTATCTTTTTACGTTGTGACTGCTCTTGAAACATGTTTCTACGTTTTATAATAATTTTATCAAAAGCGTGTCCATTTAAAAATCTTCTCTCTGGCCCTAAAGCCAGCTACAAATACAAATGCCTATCTCTATTTAGTCATTATGGTCTTTCCTTCTAGCCATAATAAAATCTATGTAAAATCATTTTTTGACTTGGAGGAAAAATTGACCTATTTCGATTTTCTTAGAAATGCTACAAGTACAGTCAGCTACGACTTACAGAGCCCTACATAGCATCAGAATACGCGCTAAGGCGAGTACTTTGCAACTGTCATTAAAAGAATTGCGTTAACATTGGTTTACTATTTTTACAAATTAATTAAAACCTAAACCCACACGGGCCGACTTGTTTGTTGAATTACCTCAATTATTCGGACCCTGCAAGTCCAATGACTATGATCACGGTCTTCTGCATGGTCAGGTCAAAAGAAGTGACATAGTTTTAACCCCGTGAGGGTTGTGAAAACTTTCTTATGAATTTTTATGTATCTGTAAGGGAAGTTCTGCCCAGTGCGGCATCAGTCGGACCGAGAGTGGTGTAGTTACAAAGCAACACAGGGATCGCGCGTGTCGCGCCGGGGGATCTCGCTCTCTGATTGGGTGATGCAATTTGCTGTTGCGCAACCTGCTGTAACTTTTGAAAAAAACGCGGATACCTGATATGCTCCGGCGTGGTATCTTAGACGTCCATTGGACCGCTTTCATCTGTGTTTTTCTTCTCTCCCGCTTTGACCCCTGCTACCTACTTGGGACTTCTGCTCTGGACCTGACTACTGTGGTGAATCTGGGATCCAGCCTCTGCATTTTCTGCACTCCTGGCTGAGAATTTTGGACCACGACTGGGGCTTCTCTACGAAGAATTTCGCATTCACGGCGAAATATTCTGCTGCATACGAGGCGCCCGCACTGTATTTCTCCGGCCGCTACTACACTCTCGGCTTCTGGAGCGAACTCGGCGGACCGCCCTTGTTTAGCTAGTTCCTGTGCGGAACAACCGTCATGCATGAAATTTATGGCAAAGTCGTGTCTTCTTTTGTGCTGAATTAAATAAAAAAATATATAGATATTTTACAGATATTTCAGTCAAGACAGACACTTTTGACATTTCTTATAAAAACCTTATGCGTGGGTACATAAATTACGTCCCGTCTATTTTTCCTTAGGACTTATTGAATCACCTGATCCATTTAATTAGAATTTAAAAAATCCGGTCTGTTTAGTGATACTTAAAATATACCGATCCACTGACAATATTACCTGAATGAACGGGTCTTATCCACGTCTGGTTTTGATAAATACGTATACCGTATACCGGTTCCCTCTTTCTCTACATCATAAAACCCTGTTGAAATGATATAAAACCCAATGATATAAATTATTCAAAATGATTTGGTTATCTAACAATGATTTTATTTTCTCTTAGGCATCCCAGTTTGGGGCCCCTTAGTGTCCTGGAGCGCGCCCGCCGACTCCTGGCTACCCGAACCAACGGCCGCCTCCGCACCTGTCTTCCAGCCCGCCGGCCACAACCACGTCCTGCCGCCCGTGCCCTCAAAGGAGGAGATCTTGAACAATCTGAATGAGCTGAAGCAGAACTACTCTGGGTAGGTTCCACGACCTGTTGCTGGTACTCGACTTGGTAGATATTCATTAACAAAATTAAACGTTTGAGAGGTTGTATCATAAATAAAATTTAGATCTAAAACAGTTACAACTAAACAGTTTAGCTGTAAATGGTTTTTCAATAAGAACGATATGATTTTAAAATTAAACAAAATAAAATGGGTTTAAGATACAAATATTTTTTTAACATATTTTGAAGTACAAACAATAAAACAAAACGTTATTTAAATGGCCACCTCGGCTTTTTTGTTGAGCCCAATTGTCGATGACATTATCAAATAAATTAGGCCTAATGTCATTAATGCAGCGTTTAATATTCAATTTTAAATCATCAAGTATTTTCTTACAATATTTTATCTGTGTTCTGAGAACATAATTACTGGATTCTCTCCACAGAGGCTTATTTATTAATTAAGATAAATTGCAGAAGTCTCAGAGAGACAAAGCTATTTACATCTCTTATACATACGGAAGTCTTTATATGGTGGCCCCATTAACGTACTATAAATATAGACTAGTTACAAACCAAAATATCTGCTACACAGAACTATAACACGAATTACTGTGAACATAGACGCACATTGCGGGAGTTGGTCTAGGGGTGTCCAAAATTTATAAATGTCTCCGCGCGATTATATATATATATATATATATATATCATATAAACTATATCTATAATATAGATCATAATATATAGATCATATAAATATATATGTAGTATATAATAGTCATACATATATATATAGCATGAAAATAACCACCAACGTTTTTGTCGAAATTATTTATATTAATTTTCTTCACTCATCAGAATGCTCATGGGTTACGATGGTGAGATCCTTTCCCACTTCCCCCTGTTTATGGGCAAGGTCGTGCAGCTCCTCAACCTGAGGCAGGTGGAGACGTCTGTGGTGCCCAAGGTGTTGTGCACAGCATGCTTGGCTGGAGTCGGTCTGCTGCAGCACTGCATCCGAACCGGCAAGAGTGAAGAGCAGATTAAGGCGATCGTCTTCCAGCTCTGTGTCTCGCTCAATATACAAACCGTGGATGTGTGCGGGGGTGTCCTTGAAGCCTATGAGGTGAATTGTGTTTTAAATTTTTTAACACAGTAGACTCCCGATAATTCAGGGTCACATTAACCGGGGCAATAAAAGGTTCTGTTTTAATTTTAAAACTGTTTCGAAATTCTTTATAAAATGTATAAATATTTTTTCCATCTAAATAATATAACGTACGTACATAAAAGAAATTACAGAATGCTGAGAAAGGCGAAGGGGCACTATTTGCAAGAAAGTGTATGAAAATAAACAGAAATATTGAACAGAAAAAGCTAGAGACAGCATACTCTGAAATAAAATAAAAAATTCAATGATAAAACTAAGACAAAAAGTGCTACACAAGACCAAAACGGAAAATTCCTTTTCGAAGATGAATGTGTTGTAGAAAGATGGAAAGAATATTATCGGGAAGACCACTACAAAGGAGAGAATGCAATTACAGAGAATGATGCTGTAGAAATAGAATCGGATCCAGAAGCAATGGAGATGCTATTTTAAGAGGTGAATTTGACAATGCCATCTCAAGATTGAAAGATAATAAAACACCAGGAATAGATAATATCTCATCGAAACTGCTTAAAAATGCTTCTGGATCTACTCTGTAGTATTGTGTGTGATTATGTGTACTTTTTTCACCATTTCCATAATTTAGTCGAGTTTAAATTTTGCATCAGTGCTATCGCACAACAAGTGAACGTCCTGTTTTAAAGTACGCATGCAAAAAAGCGTGGGATTCGTCAAATTTCTATCGAAGGTGAAAAAATTGGCGGCTGCGGAGATAAAATTCACTTCCATGATTTTTAATTAAGTGTTTGTAATTTTTTTTAAATAAAGATGTGAACACGGAATACGTGTTGCGTCAATATTCTTTCTATTCTATTTTCAAACTAAGGCAAATGCTTGTACTATAAAAATTGGACTAACTATTTTTTTCGGATTTGGAGTCGTGTGTTTGTAATTATTTTCCACTTTTTGCAGAAATTACCCAGGACATTTTTTTTTCTACCCCGGATAATCGAGAGTCTATTTCCTTTATGAGTCTTTTGGGAAAAGTTGTGGTTTCGTGGAATGAAAGAGTGATCGTTTACATATGTTTATTTCTCGCCGGAGAGAAGCTCCAGGAGCAAGTTAAAGTATACACGTAAAAATAACAAAGTATACAAGTAAAAATAAACAAATACAAAAATAAAGTCTATGGGCATACAGTAGAGGTCCACCCAATCCGATGGGGGAGACCTGACTGACGGCGGCGCGTGTGTATGTCTCCGCATGTGGAGACAATTATTGGGTGACAATTTACATTCTGGGAAGATAAGCCGAGATTGGACTTGGTGCGTTGGCGCTACAAGCCTATGTCATCTGATTTTGAATGGGAATTAATATCCACGTCTTGTAAAGCCCACATGATATTATAACATGCATAACATTTTGCATATCTTCCCCTTTGTCTTGTCTCAGATATTGGATTCCGACTATCAACATTGGTCATTATTTAAAATCTTCGTTGCTTTGAAATTATGTCAGGATGCCATCAAGGCCTTAAATCTACATTTAAATTTGTAATCAACAATAAATACAAGCTCAGTGTGGATTTAAAACTAAATGTGTGAATTTTACGTAAAAAGTATTAGGAAAGAAATATATAATTTATTATAATTAATTTTTTAATCATGTTTTTAATTTCTAAAGAATATCTAATGGCCTTGTGAAAGTATTTACATAACACAAAATAAAATAAACATTATGGAAGACCGAATACATGAATATGACATAATATTTTACACACAAATATACAATAAGTAAAATTTCCATTTACGGATGACCTGATAACGAAATAAATATTTACAAACACAAAAATATCAGGTCTCTTTTTATGCGATACATACGTTCCACTGGAAAAACCATATAAAAAACACTAGATATACGTATAAAAATAATGTTCCATAAGTTTTTAAAACCACATAAAATTAAATCAACGATTTAATATATACCGAAAATAATTAATTTCACCATATTAATTCTAAGATATTTATTTATATTTTTATAAAAAAGTTAGCGATCATTTTTTTCATTACAATTATCATCACAACATTGTTCAGCATAATTTGCGAACTGGTTCGAAATGACAATGATATGAATGATATACCAATGATATCATTGTCATGTCATACTAATGATATCATTGTCATGTTATACCAATGATATCATTGTCATGTTATACCAGTGATATCATTGTCATTCACAACATTATCCTCAAGTAATTTGTTGACTTTTTTGTTTCGTTGAATTTAGGATAAATGTTTCAAAATCTTCCTCACCATTTTCATGGGTTAAAGAAATTATTTTGGCTGAAACTGTGAATGTTGGGTTGGTTTCATTGACTGCAATAGATTTGGACCAAATTGCCTCCCAACAAGAATTTAAAGTTTGAAGTCTTACTTGAGAGATAGCAAGTGCAAGTCCAAAATAGAAAAACTTTTTTGAGCTAATTTGCGGTGCACGCGGCAAACTATTCTTATCGATCTAATGGCATAAGATATCTATGTGAAAAATAAAGAGAAAAATGTTTAGCAATTGACATCGAAAAATAGATATTTAATATTTTATTGCAATAAATATGAATATAAATTTAATTAATCTAAAAATAAAATAGTTATTTAAAAGAAAAATGCTTCTTGGAATATAAACTGCATAACTTCAAAATCGCATAAAAATAGTATGCATAAAAAGAGACCCGAGTGTATAAAATGTGTACCTACCTATAACATTATATTTGAGAAGTATGTATGTATAGGTATAGGTCTTTTTATACAAGCTTTCAATTGAGTTAGTGTGGGTACGGTACGTAACTAGGTGGTGTTGGTAATACGCGTATTGCTTTGTTGTGTTAAGTTTACGGATACGAGAGGGGCGTATCTGTAAACTTAACACAATGAAACAATGCGCGTATTAATGCGTGGTGTTGGTGTTACGCACTGTACCCACACTAACTCAATTGCAAGCTTATATGAAAATACCTATGCCTACATGCTATTGTTTTACTATAAAATATTATTCATATGTACGGATATGCATCTTTAAACATACTCAAATAATTCCACAAAGAGAAAATTCAACATCAGCTAGCTTTTCACAAAACTGATGATCGAATTTTTTTTTGATATTCATCCCAAAAAACACGGGACTCATACACTCAAGCTGAATTTTTTTTTTTGAACTTCATGAATTTTTCCTGGACATTAATTAAATTAAATATAAATTATCACATTATAATCATCACGTTTCGTGTACACACAGGGTGAGATTGTATACGTACTGAAGACGATACCCTTTGGCTCGGAAGAGGTGTGTGCCTTCATGCTCGGGGATGAATGCGGCGACATGCGCAATCTCGAATGGGACGTGAACTTCTCTATGGTGCCGAAGCCGACCGTGAAAGCCTTGGAAGCTCCCCGACTCGATGCTCCGACTTTCAAGGTCCTGCACATCTCGGACACTCATATCGATCCACAGTATGTGGAAGGTCAGGCATTTTTCTTTAATCACATATGATAATTATTAAGTCTGTTTGGTATTTGAAATATCGAGGATTTTATGCCAAATAAATGTGTTTTGATCGGATCCTTACTCTCGAGATTTGATCTGCGTCATTTATTTATTTAATTTTTAATGAGACTAACATAATACTGAGTACAAAATATATAAAACGAGTGAGCCTTACAGTAGTCGCATAAGATGTGTAACATTTGACATCTCACAATTAAAAATATCAATTGAGCAGCAACAGAAATTAACATCCTTCCTCTCGCTTTCCTGCAATCTGTGGGAGGGATTTTGTGAAAATGGACAGTAATGCGCTAAGGCTTGCTCGTTTTTTTTAAATGTGATATTTTTCCTGACCAATGCCAGGACGCGCTCAGCTTATTATGGTAATTAATAGTATTGCAAAAAGCACTACCATTGCAAAACATCAAAAAATGTTAAATATTTATTTTGCTTTCATAACTTCATTTATTAAAATAATGAGGTCAATTACTAAATGAATTTTATTTTTTGCTGTCTTTGTTTAGGTTCAAACGCTGAATGTTCGGAACCGTTGTGCTGTCGCATGTCCAGCGGTCCAGTTAAAACACCGGGAGGAGGAGCCGGCAAGTGGGGAGACTACCGCTACTGTGACACCCCCAAGAGGACAGTGGACCACATGCTGAAACATATTACGGATACGCACCCTGTAATAATAATCACATATTCATTTTTAACACCTTTTAAGGCCCCCGCACACTATCGTTATCGACCAATAATATTGATAGAGTGAAGACCAGGATAGCTACGTCCCCTCGTCTAGGTAACCCAATGTTCACTCGACCTAGAGGGAGTGCCGGTTGATGGCGGTGTTTAGGCCTGCGTATCAACATGTATCAATATTATTGATTTATAATTTGAAAAAGAATCAAATAAATTTCTTCAATTTCCTCATATTTTGATGGCCATAATCGAAAATGTGTAGAAGTTATCATTCAATTTATGGAGGACTTCTTCAATCTTCACTCGATTTTAACTTTTGATAGCGTCTTTTTCAGACTCAAACCAACACAAGCATTGTTATTAAATATACAATCATCCTTACATGAAATAATAAGATAAGTCAATAATGACTTCTGCCAAAGGAAACTAAACATTAAACATTAAAATAACATAAACACAATTACTTAAGTAAGTACTAGAAAAAATAATCGAACAAAGAAGAATATAAAAAAACAAAAAGCAATTTTAATTAAGCGTGTACAAACACAACATTTTCTCATTATGTTAGTTAAAATGTATCGATTTATTGTGCAACATTCTAAAAATTATCTCGAATTACAAATTACCAGGGTTTTCAAGATACATATTAGGGATTAATTAACTATAAAAATAATATTTTGTGTTTTGAAAATTTCAAATTATGGCGAATCAAATTTTTTAGGTTTTAGATTTAACGGGATTTTACTGTGTATCAAAATTATTTTAGAAGCCATAAGAACTACATCTCCTTCGAGAACGCAATAATTGAAAAAATATTATAAAATAAATCTTATTCCTTTTAGTAATTTAAATTATTTGCATCTTTTACATAGATAATTTGAACGCTCTCATTATATTTTTCAGGATATTGACTACATTATATGGACTGGTGATTTTCCGCCACACGATATTTGGAATCAGACCAAAGAAGAGAATTTGAAGAACCTTCAGGACACGGTAAAACAGGTGACTGATATGTTTCCAGGGGTACCCATCTTTCCAGCACTGGGCAACCATGAGTCGGCTCCAGTTAATAGGTGATTATTGAATTTAGAAGCTTTTTATTAGGCCCAAATATTTGTTTAGTAAATGTATGGATGCGTGATAAGATGAGCAATTAATGGCCTCATTGAACTTTTATTCATTGAGCGGTAGTATTGTGTGGTATATTCAGGCCAGCCACCTTACCGAGAGTACATAGGGGTGCGGCTACAAAAGAGGAGAGCACAAGCTTTCTCTCTCTTCCATTAGGCAGTGGGCAGTTAGCGCTGGGACTAGCTTAGGGTCGGTTGACACAAAGTATCTGAATGTAGTGAAGATAACGCAACCACCTTGTCTTTTATTTTGTATTCGTTTCCCGGGATTGGGATACAAACAATTTGGGATACGAAAATTGTTTTTTTTTTTAAATCCCTAGTTAAGATGTGTATATTTATATGCAAGTAGAACTTTTGCAAGTTACATGTTCACCATTTTCTATTAATATATTTTTTAAATACAGCTGCACACGGAATGCATGTCCTTTACAATGTAACATTTTTTAAATATTAATTTTGATTGCAATCTTTTCAAAATAGTTCAACAATTGCACACATGATACATATTGTGTCGCATGACCTATCAATAAATGCGGCATTGTCATGTGAAGGATTAGAGAGAGAGAGAGTAGAATAGAGATAAAGCCAGCCCTCGCATCAGCTTATATCGTTTCTTCTCTGCAAAGGGAACCTCTCCACATCTCCTTCCTTTCTTCATCTACCCATCCCTATGCTAAAGGAAAGCTGGCGTGGAGGGGTGGGGTTTTGTGTGTTTACCAATTGTTCCCGATGTGAAACCGCAAGAATCAAGGGATGAGAAATGCGGGATTGTGGATGGATGATGGGATGGGGTTATAGAGGGGTAATTCTGGACGATTGGACTGTATTTTTGTGGGATAAAGGAACATAGATGAAATAGCTGCATAGTGTTCCTTCTTCGTCTGTTTCACTGCGATAGTCAAAGAAATTACTGATCACTTCTCAGGTCTTCCAATTTGAGCACTTAAATAACAACTATTATGAAGGCACGATAATTCTTTCGAAAGGTTACTTTGATAGATATTGCACTCTTGACAAGATAACAAACTACGCTCAACGACAGGAAAATTTCAACTGTGTTTTCATAGGCAAGGAAATAAGAAGGGGATAAGGAGAAGATCGTGAGGTAAATGCCAGATTCATGTTCGCGAGAATCAAAGAGTGATCACCAACTCTTGTCGATGATTTTCAGTTTCATTGTTTTGACGAAACTGCGGAGAGATGTCCGGTTGGGATTAAAATATGGTGTGTGTTGTTCAGTGAAAATAAAAACACAATTCATAATTATTTTAAACATTTAAAAAGATCCATTGTTCAACCAGTTTCCCCCCACCGTACGTGACTGCAGAGGAATCCAACATCTCTTGGTTATATGATGAATTGGACCGTCAGTGGCGTCAATGGCTGCCGGCCGGAGTGTCTAGTACTGTCAGGCGGGGAGCCTTTTACTCTGTGCTGGTAAGGCCAGGATTTAGACTCATATCTCTCAACATGAACTTCTGCAACAATTTGAATTGGTTAGTAAGCCCACACTTTCATTTCATGTAAGATAGAAGTACATAAAATCTGTAAATTATTACTCGGCTTTCTTTTTTGAGATTTACAATGTAGGTGTATTTATTGCATTCATTCGGGTTGATGTGTATTTTAAGCAATGCCTATCAGATCAGATTTTAAATTCAACGTCTGTTTAAGTTAATCAGTAGGCTTTATTTGAAATGATAACTGTTCAGGTATGCCCCGTAATAACATCCCTTTAAGTCCCATGCAGTAAAAGTAAATTATTTACGCAAAAGTTGGTCTTTTTCACTTAATGATACATAATAACACATTTAAAATAACAGTTCCCATTAGAATCACCGCAGTACGCAGTATTGTTCATTAAAAAAATTTAATGCGAAAATCGGATACTTCTCTCCATTAGCGCGATTTATTATTATGTACAATATTCGTCATTCTCAAAGCAATACAGACCTATTTTCAGACTTCTTCTTCTACCCCTTATCCTATTGGGTCGGGGTTTCTGCACCGCATAAAAGGTTCCAACTTTTTCTATCTTGGACTTCGCTCTCCACGTCAGCCCAATTTAGTTGCACTTTGCTTCGCAACAGTCCTCCAACTGCTTTCGCCAGCTCCTCCTATGACGGTTCCTTGGTCTTCTACCTTCTGATCTTGTCTGGAATATCCACTTTGGCAGTCTATCTGCCGGCATCCCAAGATATGTCCCAGCCCCCTTAACTGTGATTTTCCCAGCCCCCGGAACTGTGATTTTCGATAATTGTCAATAAGGGTTCTACTTCTAGACATTATCTTATTTGAGTATTTCTGATTCTATCCCTTCTGGTAAATCCTACTTTTCCCTGTAGAAAACTGCCAACTTTGCTCGCTGGCCGGTAAGCACGGGATAATGCAGGGATACGTAAAGTAATCATGCCAAGTAAAAGAGACTCAGTGGGAGAAAATGGTGGTAACGTAAATCATCTAATGAGTAGCTGTTCCTGAGAGTTCCTGAGGCATATAAATCCTCAGAGACTTGGAGAGGAGATTTAAAATTATTTCAAGTTTACGAGTATGTACTCTAAATTTTTCCAGGTGGCTTCTGTTGAACAGCACTGATCCTGGATCAGAATTACAATGGTTAATGTACGAACTCCAATCAGCTGAATTTAATGCAGAGAAGGTCCACATCATAGGCCATATTCCACCAGGGTACCTAGAATGCGCGGAGGTATGGAGCAGGAATTACGGGGCTATAATAAACAGATACGAAGCAACTGTAACAGCGCAGTTTTTTGGCCACACACACTTTGATGAATTTGAAGTGTTTTACGATCCTGATGATCTAAGTAAGAAAATTTGTATTATTATTGTTATCATCAATAAGTAATCTACACACCTGAAAATATTTAGACTTTATGGATTTTCTTAATTTATTATGGAATAATTATGTGATGGACACTTCATCTCCCCTTATGTGTTATTACCTTTAATTCCCTTATTGTATATCATATTTCAAATGTCTTTGTACTCTAAGATGTAGAATTTAATCGGGTATATTTTGTATAATAACGCACAGTAAAGCACAGGGTGGTTCACCGAGTCTCACTTCTGTTGATCGGTGATGTAAGCGAACGACATCACAAAAAAATTGCCTTTCCCAAAGCGAGGAAAAAATCCAATAGGTTCCAAATCTAGTCCATGTTCACAGCACGGTAGCAGTATTCCAGTAGTCCAGTAGAAGGCAGGTAGAGAGCACGTAGTAGAAAAAGGCAGGATAAGTCGGTCCAAAGGCAGGCAATGGCGAGCTTTGCCATGGCCTGCACATGACATTTTATAATTTTTTTTTTATTAAATACAAATCTTATATATTTACATATTTGATACAAATTTTTTTTTCAAAATATGGTGCCAACCCCACGTTTGACCATTGCAGGGGTCTAAATCAATCGGGGCCAGGCGTAACAACAAACCACCATTACCGCCATCTAGCGGCCAATGGTCGCACTACTCATAATTCGAGGTGTGCTCGACCTTGGGTCTGTTTACAAAAGTTCTGGTCGCGTCAGATCAGAAACGACTATTTTATAAGCAATGATGTAATGCGTTATCAATACAGAATTCGCACCACTGCTACATTGCTAGTGGTCGCTATCGGACATCAACTACTGATGCGTACCTGCCTGGCTCACGGGTCGCGTCACCGCCTCGTTTGAATCTTAAGAAGGCACTTTTTAGGTCCGCCAAGTTGACTCCGTTCCACTGATGTATCAAAATCAGTCAAGAGACCCTGTCTAGGTCTTACAGTGGATATCAATCCACCGATGCTGAAACGGAACCAGACTGCCACCGGCGCCTTAGATGCCAATTCTCATACGGAATCACGCCCACTAATGCCCTCGCACCGCATATATAATTTCCAACGGATGCCTCAGCATCAGTACCATTGCGTCCTCGCCAGTGTAAGCGATAATATATTAAAAATAAATAAATATATTAAGTGAATATTCGTAACCACTGCGTCCTCACCCATGTAAGAGACAATATATTATAAATAAATAAATACGTTAAGTGAATATTCATAACTGGCCTTTCTCAGAGTCAGGATTGGGCCGGTTCCCGAACCGATTGCCTTGTGACAAGCAGGTGCAACCTACTTGCCCGATCTGTTCCTCCAAGACCGGCATGCCGCCTCAGACTGGTGCATCGTAGGTCGGTTCTCGAGCAAAATGCTCTTCTTGCAGCCCATTGTGGACCTTCGTCCACTCCCAGGCCACCGTCTCCTCAAAAGGAGATTTAGTCAAAATATTTAATAATAATAAAACAAATTTCGTAGTACGTATTAATAATATGATAATATTTCACTGTTCGTAACACTGTCGATAAGTCACCGGCGATTAAAATTATTTTTTTATTAACGTTAACTAGGAAGAGCAACAAGTATAGCGTATGTGGGTCCTTCCGTATCCCCTTTCTATGATTTGAACCCTGGGTACCGAATATACTATGTGGACGGTGATCATGATGAAACTACAAGAGTAAGTATTAATATATTTACATACCTACCTAATCTACCTACAAACAATAAATTTCCCATAATATATTACTGTTTATATTCTCCTAAATGATATGTCTATATAGGGTATGATGTACTCTACTTTATACTACTCCCCATTTATTTTTCCTCGCATTTACTTTCTCACATTTATTTTCTGCAAATACTTTTACAAAGATCAGTGTCAATTATCTGTTAGCGAACCTAGGGCATGCGTGCCATAGATGGCACATACAGCATTTAGCTGGCACATAATCATTCATGTGGTTGACAAATCCACTTGGGCGTTCATATTATTAAAAGTGACAACTGTGTAGATTTCTGGGATATTCTGCCATATATATCTGACGTCCCTGGCCCACGTTTCGGATCCCATTGCAGGGTCCATGATCAGACTTATTATTTAGTATTGAAGCACTGTTATTAAGTTTTAGTTTATCCATCTTTTAGCTTGTCGTTGACCACGAGTCGTGGATACTGAATTTGGTTGAAGCAAATTTGTACGACTCTCCCATTTGGTACAAGCTGTACTCGGCACGAGCTGCCTATCAGATGCCATCCCTTAGGCCACAGGACTGGGACCGGTTCATCATGGAGATATCAGAAAAAGAATATCTTTTCGATCTGTATCATAAGTATAAATCTCTATTTTATTCTTTAATCTTGTTGAGTAGCTTGTTGGTGTAGTGGTCATAACGCTCGCCTAGTGACCTGATGGTCGGTGGTTCGAACACCAATCCAGGACACCAGCAAGATAGTCCTATTTTTGTAAGAATGTTGATGTGACACATATTCTGTGTTCGCATCTTTATTTAAACAAATTTATTGATTTGAATATTTTATAAAAGTTTTGATGCTAATTTATGCAGTTTTTAATTTTATTACGCAATAACTAATTCAAATTGAAATGTACATGTTTCTCATTATATGAAGATTTTACATTTCCTCCAGCGAGGGCCGGCCGCTTACTTGCGGCCTCTTATTACTTTTGATGAATGATCACTATGAAACGTGTTTCTATGCTAAATTTGACATTAATAAGAAGTATTATTATATTATACTATTGAAAGCAATTAATTCATCGCATATAACTAGGTTTTTTAACTAGTCTAATATGAATTTGCAGTTTGTGTCTATATTTGCTTCCTTGAATGCGCGTCAATTTCTACGTCATTATCCGAAAGTCCACGAGGACCACGACTTGTGGGTCTCGTGGACTTTGCGAATCACTAGTGTGTAAATTACATATAATTAAAAGTCAAACTAAAGACCACACTACCAAAATGGTTGTTTCATTTTTCTATGCAATACATATTATTGTAGTAGTATTAATATGTTTTTTTTTTAATTCTATACTGAAAATAATTAGAATTCAGCTCAATTCACAAGTATTTTGACATTCAGTCGGAAGTCAAAATAAGATCCAAATGTGTTTATGCGACATCATTTTTTGATTATCATAATAGATTAAAAGATTTAAAAAAGGGTGCAGAAATATGCCTTTTAAATTCTAGACAGAAAATAATAAAATGTCAACTACAAACACAAGCATTATTATTCAGTTGATCGACATCGGGTGTTTCCGTTTATGTCAGTTGATGGCGCATCGATAATAAATTTATTGTCTCTCTTATCATAATATTTCTCTGTAGCAATAAAAAATTTATACAAAAAAGAACAATGTTTACATTCAATAATTTCAAATGGCCTTTTACAAAGTTGCACAAGAAAATTTCCAAAATAGAAGTTATTTGAATTCAATTAATTAATTTACCACCACAAAGTGAAAACCTATCTTCAGAACCGGAAAAAAATTTATGCGTGTATACCTATATAATAAAATAGAGGGCGCATTCTAAATCTGCACTAAATCTGTCTAAATCAAAACACATCTCAAACACCTTTAAATTTAATAACATAAAATTTATCTTTATCCAAAAGATCACTGTTATATATGTACATTGTTTCAGACACTACTGGAAGAACAGTCCAAAGCGCCCACTATGCGACGTGGAATGCCGCAAGAGCATTGTGTGTGATGCACGCTCTGGGCGCTCACATGATCGTCAAGCACTTTGCAGCACGCTAGAGGCGCGCATAGAGTCCATAGAGAGGCACACCTTGATCGCATGGCTCTACAATGGCTTCACAGTACCGTATGGCATCTCTTTTTCTTTTCTGGGTTCATGTGGAATTCCGGAACTGTCCTTTCTTTAACCTTTAAAGTGTACTATATATACTTCATGGTATTTCAAAAATCATTGTAAATTTAATAGTAGTTGGTAGTAGCGTATGTTTAACATCTTTACTCAGCTTGGTTTTTAATATTTGATATAAGTATTTGACTAAGTATTTTCTTACTTGCTTCTTCTTCGGCAAAAAATGGTCAGATGCTATGTTTAGTCCGTGCTTTTGTACGGGATTGACTCATGGACTCTCATAATAAATACCATGAACCGACCTGAAGCATCTGAAATGTAGTTGCACTGTAGAATGTTGCGTATATACCGTGGGAGCAGCTCCAGAACTGGGAGAGAGTTGTTGACAAATATCAAATTCCGAAAGATATACTTGGGTCGTGTGCTTAGAGAAAGAAGCACGACCTTTTGCATTTGATCATTAAAGGCAAGATCAAGGGGAAATGTCGGTAGGAAGCAGATCTCATAGCTCCGTAATACACTTTGAGATTGGACAGGGTTAAGGCTCATGGAGCTTATGGAGTTAAAGCTGTTTCCAGCCGCTAGAGAAAGGGAGATGTACTCTCAAGTGTTAGTCAATGTTAGGAGGACCTGACACGACAATAGAAGAAGAAGTATTTTATAAGATATTGTTAATAGAAAAGGCAACATTGATTATGAATCGATATGTTTATTCTGATGTAACCGTTCATATCCATACCTAACTTGAACTTTATGTATGTACTATGTAAGTCAAATTTTAAACAACTGAAGTGTAAATTAAAAATATAAAGTGTGGAAGAAAAATATAAAAACAATGTTACATAAGTCAAGCATCATGTAACTCGGGGTGCAACTGTACAAAAAAAATTTCAAAATTTGTTTACATTAAAATTTTTAACATAGAACCTTATTAGTAGTTCAGATTAGATACATGGAATACCAGGCATATTCCTGATATATTCATAACACATGTATGCTTACAATGGGTAATACACGTCCTATACAGGAATAGTATGTACAGAAAAATGATGTACTTTTATTCTACTATTTATTGTTTCGGCCACTAGTTAAGGCTGCGAGAACAGTGCTATCTATAGTATAGCGTCTTGATAACATTAGTGATGGACATTATTAAAGATAGTTATGTTTATTTTGCTTCTTATCTTATAACTCAAAATTATTTGAGCCATCTGGTAGTGTTAGTGGTGGACATTGTTACATAGAGACATGCAATATAGTAATGCATGCACTTATTAGTTTTAATTTTCATTAAACTGAAATATTTTAAGAAATCTAAATATAAAAAAAAATCTATTTCAAAGAATTTTAATGAAAAAGTATAAATTTAAATGTTTTCATTTTATTTAACAGTTTTTAAAAAATACTAATTTTGATAACGGAATGAGATCAACTATTGGATGGGAAGTTACGGACAGACATTTGAAATTATTATTATGATTATAAGTACATACTTAGATTTTCATATCTCATGCTTTATTACTTATGTATTACATACTGATTGATTCTTGGAATCATATATAATATAATACATATTAAAGGGTCCGCGCTAAGGAGATGCTAAGTCCATTTTATGTCTAGAGTGACATTTTGATGCAGTTTTATTGTATTTTATATTCCCTACAAAGTTCTAAAATAGACCAAATGTAAAAAAAAAACTGACAGAATGCCCTAAATGATCAATATGGTTGACGACAGTGCTCCATGTTTTAAGTTCGGTTAAAACGGAAAAGGCGGGCCGACGCACCTAGCACGGTGTGCGTGTAACGATCATAGCACTCAATGCGCGCCGCACGGTGTCACAATGGATTGGTGAAAAAAGAATTGTAAACTTTAATTCAATTTAAATTTCAGGTTGTCTCAAATCCATGAATTTGTCATGGGAGTCGTCTGGAGTGCACACAGTCTCACCACAAGTTTACCCTGAGACCTTTCATCTACTTGGAATGAGACGATTTCTGAAACAAACATTCGATGAATCAAGATATAGAAAATATATCTTCCGGAACTTTCGCTTGCTGGAGGAATATCATTACACCAGGCTAACAACCACTTAAGATGAAAAAGAATTTCAGACATAAGTAGTCTTTTGTTTTCTTGTGTACTTTTAAGGAAATAACTAAATAGATTCATTACCATTTTTTATAATTTTAAATTTTATAAGTACCTGTATAAAAAAATGTGCATAAATTATGTGACAACTATGAATTTGCAGCTTTGTACCGGGTCTTCCAGGATATCGTTACACAAATTCCAAAGTTTGAAGTGAATAAAAAACTTTGTTTAAGGTTTCTATTGCTTATTTATTATTTATAAATGTATAAAAAGTTTTATTTACAATTAAACTATGTTGCTAAAATGACCTGCTTTTCATTAGCCATTTATTTTAAATGCATTTAATCCATCATAAATTGCGATGTTTGACATCAAATAATATTTATAAAAAATTACATATTAAGACATGCACAAAATTACATAAAAATATATATATACAAGCGTATTTCAAGTTTACTCAGATACTTGAGAATTACACACAAAAGGTGAAAATCCCTCGCATATCACATTTTATTGAGGTATTAAGATAAGGACACTTAGCTGACTTATTGTATGATTTGTTCTATAGCTGGCCAACTCAATACCTATGCAGGCAGAAACAAAATAGTAACGTGCAACAAATATTATGATCTAATGTGATGATAGACTTGCAGAATAAATCTTGAAAAATAGAAGAATGTCATAATCCTTTTTAATTTATTTAATTTAAATTATATTTGTAGCGAAATTTTCATTTTAATTCTGCATCAATTATGAATTGATATATTATAAAATAGATGCATATATTAAGAGAAACACTGAGAATTTGCGAATAGATTACAAGTAGAATCAAATACATGGAACCACTTCACCTTCTAGGTTAAAACATCACTATAGAAAAATTGCGCACACTGCAGAGATTTCTATTCAATTAATGCCAAAATATAGTTCTTAATATCAATACATATGTAAGATCTCAAATATATCTTTACTATTATTTTGCAAAATCCTATAAACCATGATTATAATTGACTGACACACATTAAAGGTTACATTTCAAGAGATTAACTGTCCAAATACTATATAATAACGTCATGTTCTTTCTCAATGTCTTTTTTTTTAGTTTTCTTAAAACGCTAAGTAAAAAGAAAATTGAAGTTCCCTGTATATCATGATTGAAAATGTCGCAAAAAAATTTACACCGAATTTTTTTCAAAAATTTTGCTAACCTAATAGACAGTATTATGAAAATAGCAATATTGGGATCTTAAGATCGTTATCCCAACACTTAATAGACGAGAATAAAAATAAAAGATATGTCGGTGTTTGTTTCTCTGTTTCTACTTGAGAGAGGGAGAGAGAGAGAGAGAGACAATGCGACGCAAGACATAATGGTTATCCGTTTAACGTCAACAAGTCCAACGCAACAATGACAATTTTGCCATAATTTTACATCAGGACGCTGTGAGAGAAGAAATTAATAAGTGTATACCTATGAAATAATCTTTTTTCTATAAGCTTTATATTCAGCATGAGTACTTATTTCACATAACTTTAGTTTAAACATGAGAATTATGAGGTTACGTTTACAATAGGTATTTCGGTAATCCATTTGAAGCTCTACCAGACCGCCTGGATAAGAAGGCACCGAAGAAATAACTTTTTTAAAGGCATTGCAGACATCGGACACTACAAATAAAGGTAATTAATTTGAGAGATATTTTAAAATATACAAATCTCCTTATTTGAGTGCGACGAAGAACGACGTATACCTATATCTTTTTTTTAAGTGTTGGGACAACAATCTTAAGATCCCAATATTGCTATTTTCGGAATACGGCCGATTGACTCATTTGTTAAGTGAGAATACACAGGACTCACAATTGACACTTACATTTCATATGAATGTGAGTATTCTGCGCGTTTTCTATTCTAATATTTCAGATGCCAAAAGAGGGCAAACATTTGACAGTCCTTAAATTTCCTAAACTATAAAACAGGTCATATATCTATCTACAAATAGATTTATGCACTGCAGGAATTCTAAAAGTATCACACATAACAATATTGTTCCCGGATGACTAATTCACATGGTAAAAGAGCTTGGCCATCAAGGGAAATGTCGTTTGAGCACACGGTAAAAAAAAAAGGAATTGTGCAATTGCACTGCACCCACGTTTTAACAGATGCACACCACAATTTGCACAAAAAAAGGCGCAATTATAAAAGACGATAAAACAATGGTCCCATTCTTTTATCTACTACATATTTCAGTTTTTAAATAATATTAATATATTACAAGAAGTCTAAAAATATCACACATTAAAATTGTTCGAGGATGACTAATCCGCATGGAAAAGGAGCATGGCCTTAAGTCTACTTATTATGATGTCATACAATTAAAAAGGGGGATGTACAGTTTTTATCATTTTTCTTTTAAAAAACACCAAAATTTTCAAAACACATACAGTAGAACACCGTTCATTTGAACTCTGTTAATTTAAATTTTTGAGATTCTAAACAATTTCAGATCTTCACATCGTAGATAAATACATCACATAATAGGGCAATTTCACATTTTACAGATATCTATGAAAATATATGAAATAGATTCAGAAAAATAAATTACATTTTGTAACCCAGTATGGATGGTGTGGGATAATGTTTTCTTCATTCATAATTTTTACAATAAAAATCTTAAAAAATATGGTTCCATTAAAACGCAATGTGATTGGTTGTGATGTTGTTTGGCAAGAATTATAGATATGGATAAACATATGTGATCTATGGTAATTTGTTCTGTTTCTATGGTAACCGTTTGACTTCGCTGGGTTTTTACTGGTGTTTGCATGGTTTTTATATAGATTTTGCCGTGTTTGTAACCTATTTTAATAAAATAACTATGTATCTAAGAACACATTTAAAATAATGGATGATGGATTTTCACAGGAAAATCTGATAATTTACTGAAAATTGATGCTTTAATGTAGGATTCATTTTTCAGTTTTCAGGAATTCATTTGGGTACTATAAAATATCTACAAAACTTTTTCCGACATTATGGACACATTATGTACAAAAAAAACCAGCTTGTTTTGTAGAAAACGAATGAACGTCTAAATACGCGAATTTGCTGTTCTTTTGCTTGTTGATGTTACTTTTTGTACGTCAAATGACATAAAAATTCATGCCTAACGTCACTTGCGAAAAGAAGCGTTTTGGCAGGAGTTTAAAATCGTGATTTTCAAATTCGTTTTTTAATGTTAATATACATATTAAAAAAAATCTTTTTCATAAAAGTATTTTCTAGAACAAGTTAAGGTTTTTCTAAAAAAAATGTGAAATAACCCTATTTGAAAATTATGAATAACAAAGATATCAAATATTAACAATGTGCATGGCTTTTAGATGTTTTCTTGTAATATACTAAAATGGGTATGTGTTTATGAAATTAGCGCCATTTTAATAAGTTTTGCAATTTTTTACGCATCAAAAAAATTTGTGTTTTTTTCATTTAAATTTAAAATTAACAGGGTTTCTCGTAATTAAATTTTTTTCATTTTGGCCCCTACAATTTCAAATGAATGCGGTTTTACTGTAATTATGACGACGATGATGAACAAAGTTTTCTCAATTGGTGAATATTTTTATGATCGATTTGATCTGCGCAGGGTAAAAAGTAATATAAATCCGAAAAGAGATTTGGCACACGGAAATAGATTTGTATTATTAATTATTATATTATGCTGATATCTTTTGAGCAACTGGTATTATACAATTCAAAATTGAGACTCAAGTGAGATTATTCAGTTAGCTTTAATGAAGGAAATACGTATTCCAATTTATTGTACCACATGATTAAAAATTTGCAATGTTAAGAAAATTTGTTCACTGGAATTGAATATATATATATGTATTATTACTCTGTAGTGACGTTTGTCAAACATCATCTTACAAAAATTGATCAAGTAAGAATGGTAAAATATTAAGTAGTCAGATTGTTTAAATGTAGAGTAAAAATGTACACATTATATTTTTCCACATAAGCTCAAATTAAAAGAGATTTTTTGTTTTCTTAATTTTGCATTTCTGTAGTTTAGGGTGCCTATAAATAGTAGCGATGAAGAGATGAGATAGCGTATGAAGATATGCACTTCATTTATCATGAGAATATTTATTCTTTAGTAGTATTTATATATTTAGATGTGCCTTTATTAGGCATTGTATGATTAAAGTTTTTTTATTGAATTTACATCGGACATTTTCGTGTTTGGGTTTAGAAGTTGACCACCCCCTTGATTATGCAAATTACGACAAAGATTTCTGAAAACATGACTTTTTGCAAAATATATTACAATTTATATATATTACAATATTTAAAATTTTTTGTTTAAAAATAATGCACATTTTTTTGATGCAAGTAGACCTCTTTCCATATAAGAAAGACAATCAAATTAGTAAATGCAAGCCGTGCGTATGACTCATTGTTTTACTGTCTTGGTATTTATGGATATAAACACCAATACAATGATACAATGTGGCTGGTACGCACGATTTACACATACTAATTCAATTGTCTTTCTTAAATGGAAAGAGGTCTACTTGCATCAAAAAAATCCAAAAGTATGGTATGGATCTCGTCTTATATTCAAGCCTATGTGGTAAATTTGGGATATTTAAATAAATATATATATACATACACATGAAAAAAACAACATGATAATAATTAATGGATAGCTATAAAATATCTATTCAATAATATTACATAAGTTATAAATTAAAATCTACCATTAAATACTATATACACAGCTTTCTACGATAAAATATTTACGAAGATAATAATACAAAATTGGGTAGGCAGTTTGCGCTCAGTTTCGGTAAACCGATATTTAAAACACAGTAATGTCTACACAATTAAATAACCCTGTATTGGAACGGATAAAACGTAAGTATTGCCAGAGTACTTTTAATTAAGTACACACTTTACAACGATTAATGCAGATTGGAGTATTGTCGGTTGAGAACTGTCTCGAAACTTGTGTACTGACTGGCACTAGCAATGTGCCTGAATAAAAACAGAAGGATAATAGTAGCTATTAGTTGTTAAAAATCTCCGAGTATTTCTTATTCACTTATTTTTTTAACCCTGTTGTTTACTGGCCAGAATAAAAAGGGAATACAAATGTATTTTCAGAATAACAATTTTTTTATAAAAATGTTAAAATACTTTTAGATTTAAGCACCTTGTGTTACGAAAGTAAGAATAATGGTGGAGACCGATTTCTCGAACTGTGTTAAATTGAAAATTTTTAAGTTATCCACTGAGCCATCACCTGAATGGACCAATTTGTACTCTTCACAATTTCTCTACGCCTCTGCTATGCACATCTGATTTTATACTACTGACTACGTAGTTGTATTGGTTCTCAGTCTTGCCATTACTGATAAGTTACATTCGGTTTTACCACTGATTCTCGCATGTCACTAATAAAACAATGATAACGTTTTAAAAACTATTTAAATCACACATGCTACACATTCATAATTTTTCTGAGACCAATTTCAGATCCACTTACAAATAGAAATTCAAATGCAAAAATATAAAATAATGTAACATAAATTTTAAACAGTAATTTGTGCACAAAATAATTTTCTCTAATTTAATTTTCTAACTGGGTTAATTAAACATTGGACTGGTAAAGAATAAAAAATAAAATCACTGGAATGCTTTTCATAGAAAGTTATCTCAGAATATGTTTTATATATTCCCCATTCGCACACGCATTTATGCAATAATATATTAGTTGCTAATTAAAATATTATCACCAAGGTGTCAATACATTAACATTACATGCATGAGATTGAAGCTTACTTATATTAATATCAAAGTATGTAAATGCAATTGCAACTGAGTGTAATGTTAATATAACAGACTTCATAAAAAAAATCTGCAATTAGGAATCATTTAAATGAAGATTTGATTTAGCAATTTGCGTAAGATTAAATCTATGTGGAACTTTAATATAACCGACTGGCATAACTAGATATTACTGTAGAATTAATATATCGAGGGGAACAAAATAAATAATCTGGCCTTTATCTTCTATTGGTGAAGCATCTACAGATAGTTCTAGAAAGTTTAGAAAGTTTCAGCTACATATTTTGAATTAATAACATATACATCACATGTCACGGAATGATAGATCACAACCTCCTTAGATTTCTCCGACTCTGTTTGGTACCAATGTAGCCCTTGGACTGGGCTTGCTTGGAAGGACTGGGGGCTTCGATGGGACGCTGGCAACACGGATGGTTGGGGAGGCGCTCAGTTAGGCAACGGGCGCAGAAACTATTCCCGCAGCCGCGGCCTCCGCACGTGGCCCACTGTCCGCGCACCCTGGCCGGACGGTTGCAACGCGGACAACTGCGCAGCTGGCCAGTTGAGTCTTCCGAAGCCGCCTGCAATGAGGATTGATTGGATTATAATTTGGGTTGTCCAACTCAGGGTTCGAAGATATATATCCGTGGATATATATCACGATATTTATGGCTCGATTTTTATTTTTGGTATATACCTAAAAAACTTTCTGCGGTCGTTAATAGATGGCGCAAGTTGTATTTTAAAAAGTGCTACAGATAATTTTTTTTATATCTTCATTATTAGTCATTACTAGATGGCGCTAGTTGTATTTTAAAAAGTGCTATAGTTGTTTTTAGTTTAATTTGTTTAATATAATCGGCTTTTTATTTCACACAAAGAAACAAACACCCATAACACTACATTAGAAGAGCAACTTTTATAGCTTATATATAATTGCATATATTAAAATTTTCAGTATGCAATTCATTTATTTAAGAAATAATAATTCATGCACAATTTAAAAAATATATTTTTCTTAATTATTTCGAGTTTGTATCGATCAACATGTGCAAAAAAGGAGAAAAAAGTTTGGGTACATATCCAATTTTTGACATATATCAGATGTACATAAAAAAATGTGATTTTTTATTACAAAAATTGGATTTTTTCAAACGCTGGTCCAACTACATGTTATGTTTTGGGAATGCATATTATTTGGAAATGAAATAACTTTGTAACAATGTTAACCAAATTATTCTCCAATTTTAAAACTTGAAGACTAAATAGTCACGAGAATTGTTAAATATTTATAGATACAGTAGACTCCTGGGTAACCCGGTAATATTACTTATATCGCCTAATAATATTATGTAAGTAAAATATAAAATTTGCAAAATTATGAATATCCAGGATTTTGAAATTGTAAAAAAATCACAAAATTTTGGGAATCCCTGTATTTATTTGGACACAGGTGGTAGGTAAGCCACGAGTCTAATTGATAAAGTAAGTTTTATTTTCGTGTTGTATAAATTGTGTGATTATGTGTACTTTTTTTAATCATTTAATAATTTGAAGTCGTGTGTAAATTTGGCATCAGTGTTATCACGCAACAAGTGAACGTTTTATTGTAAATTTTTTGAATTAATTTTAAATTAATTGTGACCATGTCTAAATGTAAGAGTTGTTCTTAATATAGAACAAAAATAATATAAAAAAAATAAATTAAATGAATCATCAGTGAAGTCGTTAAATGAATGAGCAGGTAAACAAATAGTTCATCATATTTTACAAAACAAAAAAAAGTTGATTGTGTTTGCCAGATTTTTAATTATTTTCCCATTTTAGTCCCTTATTTTATATGAACTAGATTAATATTTGTACAAATAAAATAAATAATTTTCCCTAGATACACCTTAAAAATGGATACGTAGCATCTTGTGCGGTTTACTCAATTAAGCAATTACCGAAGAAGTTTTAAAATATTTTTGTAATTACATATTTAGTAACCTAAATCTAATTTGAAAGATTTTAAATTTTAATATGGTAAATTACCTTCACAAATAAATTGAATCGCCGCTTTCCTGGACTGACGGGAGGACTCCTGGGCTTGGCCGGAGCTTTGAGAGGCATCACATTGGAATAGTTTTGAATTTCCATCAAATCTCTTCGGACAGTACCAATACTTTGAACATAATTGTCCAATCGTTTGGCATACATTTTGGATTTGCCGCCAGTTAAGTTTTCTTTCATTCGTTCTTTATGCTGGGCATTTCTCTTTCTACGGCGTTCAGCTTCGGGCTCCCCTTGGCAGACACTCTTCCAGGTCCTGCTGACCTGGCACACGTTGGTAAGATCCTCGCACGAGAGTCCGCTCAGTATACATTTAATGGCTGGCCAATAGGACTGCAACATTTTGAGGAAATCGACATGTTCTCTCCCACAGAAGTTAAGGCTCTTCCTGCATTTGGATTCACTCGTCTTGAGAGTGCTCTTTCTTATCTTTTCGGGCGATTTGATTTTTTTAGGTGGCGTAACCGGTTTTAACTGCGGATACAGAATCTGATTTTTTTCCGGCGTTCCAATCTTTTGAGAGCTGAAATTCAGCCTTTTAACGGATTTACGTTCGGAAAAATTAGTATCTGATTTGAAAATGGGTGAAAAATTATCTTCCATCTTTTCGGGTGTTCTTGTTAAACTGTCCCGGAATGCTTCATCCGGACTCAGTCTTCTTATTTTCTTCCTGAATTTGACTGGAGTGATGGGGCAAGAAATGCAGGCTGTAGTTTCTGACCTGGCATCAAACACATTTACCGGTTTCTTATCATCTCTAGAGCTACTGCCGCATTCCGACGGAATGTATACAGCGATGGAGGGCAAATATTTGAAATCACAGGGATCTGAACTGGAACTCTTGATGATGGTATTTCTGTATAGATTTTTAGTTTCTTGTCCTCGTGCCGATAGTTCTTGATCTTTCACGGTGAGGCTTTGAAGTTCTTTAGTTACGAAAGAGTGACTCTCGGGAGACAACAAATGATGGGACTCGGTCTCGTGGTCGCACCATTCCATATCTTCTGAAAACGCATTTTGACGTTTCAATTTCTTCGATGTTTGAGATTTACTTTCGCATTTCAGACTTCCCGGTGCACTTTCGTGATTTACTTCGTGCAAAATGGGCATAGAATAATCTCGACATCGAAAATCTCTCCCTTCAGCAATGTTGGATTCAAAACGGAAGTTTTTGTCTAAGGATGAGCTATTATCAGTAAAAGAATCTCGCAAGAGAAATTTGGGTTTGCTGCGGTGAGACCGAGATTTCCTGGTGGGCACTGTTTCCTCAGGCGTGAACAGACCGAGCGACGCGGAGTGCTTGTGACGCGAGTCTGAATGATGAGTTGAGAGATAGATCCGCCTGAGAGCGGAATTTCCAGAATTGTCGGCAGATATTGCAGTGGTCTCGGCAGAACTCGGTGTAACAGTTACATAGCCACTGTCATCTCTGTGAACGTCTTTAGATATGGATATATGATGCGCAGAGTCGTGGCCAAGGATGTTCACTTCGGGCGACTCCATTTTTATTCTAAGAAAAATTGAAAATATTATTAAACTAGAATTTTAAAAAAGCTAATCACAGCTCAAACTGTTTTGAGAAAGTGCTATGTATACAACAAAAAAATATTACAACTAGAGAATTAAATCCTAAGTGATTCAATCCCGGAATTTCTGAATTCGCTCTTGATGATCCCGGGATCAGCCCCGGGAATATAAAAATGCCCATTTGCTTTGTTTTACAATTATAAAAAATTCCAAAAGGCAATATAATTTATATTGAAGAATGGAATTTTTGAACAAAAAATAACATAATTTATAAATGCAAGAATAACAAATAATAATTTGAATGTAAAACAATTTTACCACATTGAAAAGTACGCTTGAGAATCAAATATTATATCAATTACTCTTAATGTAAGTTTAGTACCGAAATTATATATTGATGCATGTATTATATTGTTTTTTCATCTAACTTCTACTTGAATATGTGATATTCGACATGGTCTACATGTTGAGAGGTTTTAGGAACTACTTTTACATTTGCAATTTTCCCACACAATCTCCAAGATGTGAGATGTGGAAGAATGCGTAGCACCAAACTTTTGATTTGCCAAATATAAAAGATACCATGAAGTTTGATTATCCATCAATGCATTCAATTTAATCTTGAATATGCATAATACATAATATCATAATCATAATAAAAAGAACATGTAAGATTATGAAACAAATTCTAATTTTGAAATTTGTTGAATGTCAATGAAGTCCTATGTTTTCTATTTGAAAAATGTACCAATCAGTACCAAAAGATCAAACATTCACTTACTTCAGATTTTAAGGAAATTGGCACTTTACTCCGATGTTATGAAACTGTCTTCTTAAAAAATTAAAAGCCGTAAGGCTTTTATTTATATGCGATAGGTATACTAAAGCAAGTTTTAATTCTCCTCACATCATTTTTGACAGGATAATAACACAAAATTTGAAACTAAAACGACAAATTATTCTAAATACCATTTGTGCGAGTTCTCAAAACGAATTGTATTTTGTTGTTATTTTACATCCGCACTGATAAGTAAAATAAATTTCAATTATAGGCCTCTAGGCGTCTCGGATTAATCAACTGAAGTAATTTTAAATGTACAATTCAACAAACGTTTGCTTTGGGGCTAGTCTAAAAGTTTTGTAGAAATTAACAAGTTGTTATTATTTTTTACCGTTCCGTGAAATGCTTTCAGTTTGATAAAGATTACTCAATTAAAAAATCGGTGACCTTTTAAAATAAATACATATAATGCTAAAAAAAACACAACAACAACATAATAAACACAAACCTCCGTTTGTTGCTTGTTTTAACAGCTTTTTACTTTCACTTCGCCATGGAGAACGCAACGTCTTGCAGTTTGACAGGATTGATTTTTTCTACACAATGCACTTAAAAACTCGATTATTGCTGCAAAACGACATCTTTATTTAACTAGAGTGAACACAATAACACAATTTGACGAAAACAAAAAGATACGGCTTGCGTTGAACCGTTATTTTCCGTCATTACCTCCCGTAGCATTCCCGGACTTTCAAAACACATTCCAAAGACAAAATTTAAAACAGGTAAAATATAAAGGTACGCTGCACGTAAAAAGACAATAGGAATAGGATAGAATTGGTTCATTAGGATGGAGTTTATTTCGACTTTTCCAGGTAGGATTATATTTTTACTTGTTTTCACTAATGTATTCTGTCATTAATACTTCGTGGAAAAACTCCTCAAAACTTTTTCGTCAATAATGAACATTTACATTTACAGGATTGTTCAACGTCGCTAAATATTTTAACATAGATTTTCTTTGAACCAATCACAGCCCTGAAAAATTAAATCGTTCTTAAAAAGTACTTTATGATTGGATGAAAATTCAAGATGGCTGAGAGTAATACAAAACATCGCATGGTAAAAGAATTATATTTTCGACTTCTCACACCGATCGATTGTTTTTGAATGTGTACCTATTTACAAGTATATTTATTTTTTATTTTGTTAAAAAATTCGGAATACTTAAGAACGGATAATCTATTAATATTTAAAACACAACGAGATAAAATCATGGAAGTAAAAAATATGAAAGTTTTCATTTATTAATTTTTTATGAAATCAGCAGCCTTATCCCGGGTTTTGCATTAGCGAGGCAAACCTCAAAATGTTCGGTTAGTGAATGTTCGAATGTTGGTGAATACTGTGTTAATTAACTACGACTATCTAAGTCCTGCGGGCAGCTGCACCAAGCTATACTGATCGCTGCGCGGCCTTGAGTTGCAATCAATCGGCGATAGCTGTTTTCATAACTTGTCGTGTATCAATCTTTCACCCTTCTCTCTAATGAAATAAACAAATGAAATTATGCACCCTAACATGAACATGGAGCAGACTAGAAATATATAACATATTTTAATAGGTGGGTATGATATTGAAATGTTTTGTCTTGTCAATTTCGATTTAACATTAATTGTTTTATTAAATTTTGAAAATCTAGTTTCTAAATCTAGTAAAAACTTGTTTCAAGGTTGGCGGTCCATGGGAAAAACAGTACCTATTGGCTCCGTCTAGAATAAAAAATGAGAATTTGCAGAAGATTTCAGGGTGAAGTTTGAAAGAAAAATCGTCGAAAGGTTGAGTGTAAGTAGGGTGACTGATCTTGGAATAGACGATGCGTGGGATTATTTGAAAACTTCCCTCTGTGAATCAGCGAAGGAAGTCAGTGGCACATTTTAACAGGGAAGGAAGAAAGGCGATGCATGATGGGATGATGCCATTAAGGAATTGTTGAAAGAAAAAAAAACGTGGCTCTATCTTGTGACAGTGAATGGAGATGAATACACAAGAACAAAAGTTTTAAACAATGCTTGTAAGAGAAGAGTGAAATCTGGTGTGAAAGAAAGGAAAAAGCGATTGAAAAGAGAGGAAGGTATGAAAATGTCTAATAATTTCCGGGAAAACATCAAATATTTTTGGAAGGAGGTAAAAAAATCTCGATGTGGCGCGGAAAGCAATAGTACGAAAGCTACCGAGACAGTGAATGGAGAAATGTTAATAAGCGAGGACGAAATAAAAGATACCTATATGGGTAAAATATTTTCAGAAAACGTACGAGAGCGAGGACACTGTAATGGAAGAATCTGCCAAGATAACTGAGTGTGAATGTCGAAAACAAAGTGAGTGAAATAAGTACGGAAGAAATAAAGTGTGCAATAAATCATATTATGAAGAATGGTAAGGCTGCGAGTATGATAACGTTGCTGACGAGTATATTAAGACTGGTGGCCTGTTAGTAATTTCTTGGCTTCATACATTATTTAATAAATGTTTGGAGGAGAACCATGCCCCTTTAGACTGGAGGAGAGCAGTTATTATGCCTCTATATAAAGGCAAAGGGACTTAATGGAATACGGTAACTATAGAGAAGTTAGTCTTTTGAGCTCGGTTGGCAAATTGTATGGAAGAATGTTGATAAAGAGAGTAAGATCGGTTGCGAAAGTAAAGGTATGGAACATGCAAGGGGCTTTTGTGGGTGGAAGAGGATGCCTGGATCAGATTTTCTGTCAACAAAACAACGTCTCTCAACGTTGACGGAAAAACTATTAGCGAAAAATCAAAACTTTTCTGCGCATTTGAAGATCTAAATTTTCACGAGAAAACTAGGTTTTTTCTGAAATTAAAAGTTAAAATAAAACCGGGCGGGTTATGTGGCTATGGAAAGCAATAGACCATTGTTGGATAAATCCAATACCTCCTAGACAATAAGGAGGTGTTGATAAATCAAATACCTAGTCCCCGAAGATTGACAAGATTCGACACTTCTCTGGAATGAACTAGCAGCGCGGCGTTGGGACACAAATTTGTGAAAATTTGATGGAGAGGACTTCATCATACAGTATAAACTGACGTTGAAGATGATATAAAGATCCATGTATTGCTATAATAGCTTATTAGAAGAGACCTCTTCTTAAATCTTCAATGTTAAGGAATTAAAAAAAATTGAAATATATATGACGCCCAAGGTAATTTTGTTTTTCTTATTGATTACTTTTTATTCTTTTTCAAATGAGGATAGCAACATTGGTTTCAGGTACCTACGTAATAGTTACGTGTATGGATAATATTTTAGTTTAATAGCTACATAAATGTAAAGAAAGTAAAATGCTGAAGTAAAGATTGTTGATTAGTATTTGACGTCCGCGACAAGTTGTTAATATTTTCTTTTTAGTTTAAATTGGTTTTTATTCCAAAGAGATAAGACGACTGGATTAGAGAAAACATGAAAAATGGCAAAGCTTATGAAGGGCATGTGTAGATTATGTGCGACATCCGGGGGTGCTAACATGACCAATATATTGACAGATGAATCCGAGTATACGAATATGGCAGATATAATATTGAAATATTTCGATATTTCGGTAAATATAAACTTGGTTTTATAACTTGTTAAATAGAATTTTGAATACATCGTTTTTATAAAATCGTTTTCCTGTTTAGATATCTTCCGAAGACATTTTTCCAAAGGAAGTTTGTGAGTGCTGTATAGTCAAAATTAAATCATTTGATGAATATGTTGACCAGTGCTTGCGGGTTCAGAATCTCTTTTCAAAACTTTCCGAAGATCCCGAAACCAATAAGGATGAAGATCCATATAAAGTTGTCAAATCTGAGCTAGCAATTGAGTTGGAAGCGGTTAAAGATGAAATTAAGGTAAATTTAATCATTAGACTTGCTATAATGTTTTTTCGGTGCGCTTTAAAAAAAAGGCCGCATTACGAATAATATTTTGAATGTTCAGTACACATGCAGTATAATTTTTACAGAAGAAAAAAAAGTTATAAAATGTTGATCAAACTAATTGTGTTTACTTAAATAACATATAAAAAAATATGGCTTCCTTAAATCTCTATCAAATATGATAAGAATGGAATTAAGGTTCCCACATGAACAATAAGTTATAGTGCCCTTATGCTAGACTACTCCAAATTTTGAATAAAAAATTTGCTTTTAATTAATATCTTAGCATATTTGTTCAATGTTTGATTTATTAAAATACGGAGTAAATTTTTGTTTGTGTATTTAATAAGTAATGTAATATTTCAAAAAATAGTTTTTATGTATGTACTAGCCATAATCTGTCAAAAATGACATACTTTTATTATATATTTCGGCTGCCAGATAAGGCTCTGAGAACAGCACTATGTAGAGTAGCGTCGCGTCTTGATAACATTAGTGATGGATATTATTAAATAGAGAATTATGCTATTTTGCTTCTTACACCTCATTATTATTTAAGCCATCTGGTAGCATTGTTACATAGATAATTATATATTTTGATTAATGATTAATACCAATGACATGCTATAAGTAATGTATGCACTTATTAGTTTTTATGGAGAAGTTTCGTAGTGCGGATAATATAATTTGTTGTAACATTTAATTAAAATAAATACCAAAATTAATAAATTGATGAAAAAAATGTTGAAATTTGTCAATAAATAACAGAAAAAGAATATTGTCACCGAATGGCAAGTAGAAGGAATTGCGCGCTGTCCGAATTCCTTGTAATGTCACTTTGGAAGAACACTATGGAAGCCTCTAGCACAGTCTACCACACCCCGTATTATCTACAGTATTTGGGAAGCGTCTACAAAAGCCTTCAAGAACCTTCTAAACATTGGAATAATCTAGGAGGTTCGAAAAATCAGCATTTGCAGGTATAAATAGCAGAACTATGCCGTAACGCGAGCTACCTGCTTGTCGAGACATTTGATGAGACATGCTGAACATGAACCGTATTTGAACTACACATTTGGGGAGTACCGTATTTGAACTACACATTCGGGGAATACCGTATTTGAACTACACATTCGGGGAATACCGTATTTGAACTACACATTCGGAGAATACCGTATTTGAACTACACATTCGGGGAATGTGTAGTTCTTACCGCTTGTTCCGTTGAACTCACACCCAAAATCAACATTCAATGAAATCAATATTCAAACACCATCTATTACGTTCTCTCTTCTGCGCCTAATGACCACGCCCACATACCCACCGGACTCTAATCTCCTCCCCACTCCTCACACTGTCCTTAAGTGTTAAGTTTAGTATTAGTAACATTACTGAAGATGATGCGTTAGCATATAAAACATTCTAATCGTTTTAAATAAATAGTGAAAGTAAACAAAGTTGTCATTTTTAATATATTTTTTCCCTTAAGAAGATTTAGCGCTGAAATCATATCTGATTTCGAAAATAAGATATGATATCAGCTTTAATCTAAGGATTAGTAAAGTTGGAGAGTGGAACCATTAACACATATTCCTTTAAACTATCCCAAGTTATTTAGGCCAGTGGTTCCCAAAGTTGACAGGACTGCGACCCGCCAATTTTTTTTTTCAGTTTTCCCACCTCCTTCCCAATACATTTGTAACTATGCGAAAGACTGTTCAATTAAGAAAAAAGAAAAACGTCCAAATGTAATTGAAATTTTTCATTACGAAAAATATTAATACGTGACATTTTAATGTGATGGATACATTTGTTGCCTATTTCTTGTCATAACAGCATCGACTTCAATTTTAGTTATCTTTAATTGCAGTAAATTCGGTATGACCAATTTATTTTTATATTTAGTCTTATTAGAAACCATGGCAGAAAATCTCACTTAACATAAGTATGTGGTAGTGAAGGGGAGGAGGACTTTCATGGGTTCGTCAGAAAAGCAGGCATAAATATCAGCAACTAAAAGCCAGAATTTTGCTAATTGCTTGCGATTATCTCAGCGACGTATCTTCCGATAAATCAATAAGCTCTTCACTTGCTTTTGTTGATATTTCTGTTGGTGTGTTGTCTTGAAATGTATTACAAATCCAGTTTATCCTGTCAAACTTTTTCATCTCTTCTTCGAAGTAGGCGTTAAAGTTATTTTTCAACTCTATTAAATGAGTGAAAATTGCAGACACTAATTGATATCTGGTTGCAATTCGTTTTCTATAATAAACATGACATGACCCGGACGAGACGTGTTGCGCGGTGTTGTGACTGCGTCCCGCCTAATATCTGCGCACAACCCACCAGTGGGTCGCGACCCATAGTTTGGGAAACACTGATTTAGGCCATGAAATGCATAGATAATTATTCCCTTTGTGGCCTACAGTTTGGTACCAGCCTTTTTGAAACCGGTCTAAAAAGTAATATGTATTAACTTTTTGTGTGTACGCATAACTTGTTTTATAATGATTAACCAATTTGATTAACATTATATAATTCTAATATTAGTTAAAGTCTGAAGTCGGCCTGTGTGAAAAATAAGTCTGTGGAGTAGAAAATAAACATTTATTATTTATTTCTAGGTTAAAGAAGAAGTCTTGGACGAATTAGACGAAGACATATCAAGTAAGTGTTGACTGAGGTTTTGGGTATGTTGAATTATCACCGTTTTCATGATTATTAAATACGATTTTTCATGTTTTTAGATTCATTATTCGACGATGGTCTGGACTATCCGATAAGCAGTCTTTTACCTAAAAAGTTAAGGAAAAAAAAATTGAAATCATCCAAGAAGAAAAAATCAAAGTTGAAAATCCCCCCAGCTTCAGATACAAAACCGAGATCCTATAAAAAGTCTGACCCCAACCTGCAAAAATATTTCTCGTTAGTATTTTTTCTGTTTTTAAATTGATTTATCGCTCAAATTAAAATTTCGTATATGTTATACTCAACTGATTGACTGCTCAAGGCAGTAAATGTATAAAAATATTATGTTCCCTGCACCTGCTATGTATTAACGTGATTAAAATATATTCTTTAACTAACTATGTAACCTGCAAACAATTTTTTAGAGTTATAAGAGAGAAAGAATATTAACGTGACACATATTACATGTTCACCTCTCTATTAAAAAAAAATGAATAGGTTAGTTGCATTTATGATGAGTATCATTTCAAACACGTAATTTGTAAAGATGATTAATCATAAATATATCATACGTAACCATATTAACCTGAAATATATCATACGTAAGTGATATATATTTAAGTGATAACTTAAACCAGTTCATACAGGTTGTAAGCCATGGGCCATTATATAAAAGACTTTCATATACGTTTCTCATATAAATATCTTCATCTCTGTTAGACTTCTAAAATTTATCTTAATCCGAATTATAATAATTTCATTGTCTGTCCCCGTAACTTCGTGTGACATCCTTAATTTTGTTCGAATTCACAGCTAAAAAAATTAAATTAAGCGGCCGGGGATGGGGCTTGAACCCCGGACCAGTAAACCCGAAGGCGACAACGATAGTGATGTTGCCATCACCGCATGTGCGTGACCCGTTAAAAAATACAGTACATATAGGTCCTAGCAAAGACGCGGACCATTTGTACCTGTAAAAAACGATTATTGGGTGCACAATATATTTTCCTTAGCTACACTGGTTTTATAAACATTTTTTCCGAGACCAATGACCTCTCCGTTATCATGGTGTAGTGGTTAGGATACTTGAACTAGAGTTAAATAATTATTTCGCAGTGGACAAACCCAGTAATTGTGTTCTCAAAACACACATTAAAAATATAGAGGTATCATTACCAGCTGCGAAATCTATGTATACTATTTCGTGAGAAGACTACAGATGTCTCTAGCATACAGGCTCGTGCAGTGGGAACATTGAAGCATGACTTTTGTAAAAGTATATTTTGGAAAAAAAATAGAAATTTAATATTTATGCGACAGATTATTACGGTATATCAAAATATGAATACTATGATAATAAATGTGATAGAAATATTAAGAAATATATGTTGTATTCCGATTTTTTTTCCAAATAATTGGTTACTTAAAAGTCATGTTGCGATGTTCCCACTGCACGCCCCTGCTAGCATAGTCCATTCAAAATATGGAAGGTTTCGATTTGGAACATATATGTAATACAACTTTCAAAAATTTGATAATGTGGATGTTCTTACAATGGAATGGTGAATATTGCATTGTGTTCAGCCAGCTCGTACAGGTTGTAAGCCCTGGGCCATCGTATAAAAACTTCCGTACACGTTTCTCACGTAAATAGCTTCGTCTCTGTGAGACTTGTGTAATTCATCTTGACGATTAAACTGATTTAAGATATATTATATTAAAATGTTAAAACATAACGGGACCTGTTACTACGTTAAGAAGCATATCCAAATAAATCTTGCGTTGCATTTGTATATTCAAATATTTTACTTTCCATTTCTTTTTTTTTTGGCTGAGCGACCAGTCTTCAACATTTTTTTAAATGTCTAAACAATTTAATATGATAATTTATCATCAATACTAATTATATTTAGATTTATGATTTAAAAAAAAGAAAGAGCTTTTCTTATTGCTTTTCCTACAAACAATATTTTTATAAATTTACAATAATGAATGTCACTGAATGTATTTTTCTATTATCCTTTATTTATACGTCGTATGCCAGTCATTATGATGTGAGGCTTACCTTTAATTTAAATAGTTAAAAACATGATGTCTGTTCCAGATTTGCCTGCTTCGTATGTCAAAAAGTGTGCGCAAACTGGTTCAGGTTAAAAGCACATATCGTCCAGGAGCACAACCAGCAGCCTAAAGTCCAGTGTGAGTGTGGGTGTGTCGTCAGATCAAAGACTGCCATATACCGACATGTTTCTGGTCACAACGACCCAAGTAGTTTTGCGTAAGTTATTTCAAAATATTATCCTCCTAGCTCTTGTTTGTACCGTGTCATTGTAATTCAAACGACAATGAATTTTTTTAAATGTCGTAAACATTACCTTCTCCACAATTTTGTTGCAACTACAAATTATTAGTGTTAGCAGTAATGCTACAATCTATAGATAACACAGTAGAACTTCATTAATTTAAAATTGAAGGTTCTAAAAAAAAAAACACTTTCAATTATGTTGAACCTTGTTAATTAGAAATCCAAGGAAACAAAAAAATATCGCGAATGCCATTGCAAAATTTGCAAAAAAACAAAATAACGAAAAGAAAAAATGTTAATTTTACGAAATACGTATTTAATTTGCGTACATATCTCAAGAAATCATTTTGAAAAAGCAATATTTAATACACTATTTCTATTATTAAACTACCTGATATTGACATATTTGCCGTTCACACTTGCGAAAAATCAAATTATTTTTTCATGTTTGAATTGCCGAAATTGAAAATGTTTACAATTATCTTTAAATTTGTGGAAGTCTTCTTTAATCCTTACTCAATTTTAACTTTCGAATCTGCCTTTTTTTCTCATAACTCTGACTAACATACTGCACAGTGAAATACGATCGTCTGCAAATACATGAAATAATAAGATAAGTCAGTAATAACTTCTTCCAAAGAAAATGAATCTTCTTAAAAACACAAACAGTTATTAAAAAAAAGAATTGAACTATAGAGGAATTTAAAAAAACTGAAAAACAATTTTAAGTGTTTTCAAGTACGAGGAATTAGTTAAAATTTTGATAAAACTGAAGCATGACTTTTTTAAACATTTTAGATGTGATAAATGTTCTCGGATTATGAAAACGCAAGATGATCTCGACAAGCATAAAATGAGACACGTTCCCAAACCTGAGAGAGTATACAGCTGTTCCGGATGTACGAAGATTTTCAACTCAAAAGAAAACCTGAGATCCCATGAACGTGTTCATATACCTCTTTTCCAGAGATATATTTACCCGTGTAGTATCTGTGGCAATAAGTTAGTAATGTATTTTTATTCTTTATAATTTTATTATTAGGTGCTTCCTTACTTTTAAATTGCCGTTTTCTAAAACTGGCTAGTTTGAAGTTTGATATTGTGCATTTGACTTGGAATCCCAAATTCAAATTGATGTTATTCATTTGTTTTCCCGCTGATTATTTTTTCTTTGATATTGCTGTGTCTGCGACCAAGGAGAAAATGAAAATTTGCAATATTTCGAATACGAGTTCCGTGGTGGTACTAATGCTGCACAGACGGCACGTAATATCAACAATGTGTATGGAAAAGATTTTGTGAATGAACACATGGTGTGTTTTTGGTTTGTTAATGACATATCGAAAGCTAAAGTGGAAGCAGATTCATCACAAGCTATGTTAGAATTAGCAACAGCCTTCAACTAAGTGACAAATGTCAAATTGGGAAAATAAAATAGGTGCATAAAGTGGGTACTGTATGAACTTACTGTAGAACAACAGCAAACTCGCATCGAGGCTTGCCTTAATTTGTTGAGTCGGCCCAAAAATGAGGGAACGCTGAATCGGATTGTTACTTGTGATGAAAAGTGGATCCTGTGTATCTGCTGTAATTGTTATACCAGATATCCTGTGATATCTGGTATAACAATTACAGCAGAGGTATACGAAAACGATGATGGACAAGCTCACTATCAAACAACCGAGACTTGTCGATTGCTCTAGTCCATTACTTCTCCATGACAAAAACTTCACAATGGACTGTCTTTATGTCTCAGTACTAATTCCAATTCTTACGGAATTCGGATAACTTTTTACAAGGAAAAAACGTCGGCTAGAGAAGTCCGATATAGACGGCAGAATCCCAGAAAACTACACAAAAGATTCTGAACAGCCGTGAAAACCTGAAAACATTTTTGTTAATTTGCGATTTAAAGTAAAACAATTTCCTGCTTCAGGTTTACAACCAAGTCAGCGGTGGTGGGACACACTCGAGCCGTACATGAGAAGATCAAGCGTTACATCTGCGACGTGTGCGGCTATGCTTGCAGCACAGGGGGAGAGCTCATCCAGCACAGGGCCATACACAGTGATGAGAAACTCTTCCAGTGTAGTCGCTGCCCCAAAAAGTAAGTCGCAAGTTCCGGAAATAAATGATTTACCTAATCTATTTTTCTAATAGATTAATTATATTTAATATTTTTTTGTTGATATACTTACATCATGCAGCCATGCTTATTACTTTACTTAAGCTTGTCGCTAGCTGTAAAATTCACATACTTGCATTGTTCCGCACGGGAACCGCAAAAAGCACAGGGTGATTCGCCGAACATTGCTTTGCAGTGAGTCGATGACGTCAGACGAGATTGATAAGACGGAGAAATTCTCCTCGCTTTTCTCAAAGTGAAAGTCTAGTGTAGTTCCAAAATCCGTCGAGGTTCACAGCTAAAGTTGTACAATATCCAGAAGCAGTCCAAAATGTCAGTCGAAAGCAGGTGAAGAAATAAAGTCAGATGGAGTCAGTTCAAAGGCAGGCGATGAAAGAGGTTTTCCAGTGCCCGCGCACGCTATTTGTTACAAAACAGTTTGCTAGCCCCGGCACTCCCATTGCATGGGCGACATCCAATCAGGGCCAGCCTAACGGCCAATCGCCGTTAGCGCCACCTAGTGCACTATCGATAACATGAGTCGCAACTTCATAGGTAGTAGGAGCGTGCAGTGAGAAAATTGAAGCATGACATTTTCTTAAGCATATATTTTGAATTTTAAATATTTTATTTAGAAGTTTTTTCCAAAATATATGTCTGCATAAAAGTTATGCTGCAATGTTCTCACTGCACGTGCCTGATGGGTAGGTGCTCTCTCATTCAAAAAATAATAAATTAATTAATAAAATGTAATAAATAGTAAACAGGCTGTTACTGGATAAATACATTAAATAAACATTTACACCGCTGCGATATCGCCAGTGTGTGCCATTGGGCATCAATTCCCGAGGTGCTCGCCCGACTCATGGGCCGGTTCGCCCCCCAGTATTCGCCCGGTTCGCAGGTCGTTTCGCTCCCTCATTACAATTTCTGCAGGTGCTTTTCAGGCTACCATTATGGACTTTGTCCATTCCACGGACGCTTCAGTCGGTTTGGGGTCCATTCCCGGTTCACCATTGCTTCGTAAAGTGACTCACCATATTTAACGCTTCGGTGTCGGTTTGTGGCCTGTTTCCACCCGGAATAGTAGCCCTACTACTGTGGAATCTTTTCCACGGATGCCTCAGCATCGGCTCCATCTCACGGATGTACCAGCATCAACTCGGAGGCCCTTTTTAGGGCTATCATGGGGAACCCATTCCACGGATGCATCAGCATAAATCTATAGGCTCTTTTCAAGTCTTTCAAAGTCTTTTTCAAGGCCGCAAACTTTTTTTTCATTTTTGACCAAGGGCCTTTCAGGGTCGCAAAGTCGGATCCTGTCTGCGATACATATATTCTATTGACAGCTTATCAGGGATTCAAAAGCAATGTTCTATGCAATTGATGAAGTAGAAAACAATGTGTTTGAAAATCATTACATATCTAGAAACAGGGGTAATTTTAAGATTGATAACTGTTTGTTGTTGATAAAAAATTTAGAAGCAATTTATTAAAATCAAAATTCAAAACCCCATTATGGTTAAAAATATAATTATATTCTTACATTTAAACTTTACAAATATGTTTATCTCAATCGCTGAGTGGTGGTTTTGCATTTGATTTGTTGCATTGTATGTTTGATTAATTGAACAGAGATTTCAAATCTAGATAAAAATAGATCTGATGTTAATGCATGTATTTATATTATTTGAGGTTTAAGACTGGTTCCAACCTAAAGGCTCATCTCGACACCCACGACTCGACATCGTATCCCTGCGGCATGTGCGATAAGGTGCTAAACAGTCGGAGAACATATAGGAAACATCTGCTGGTGCACGACGATCTGTGTCGACACATCTGCTCATTCTGCAACAAGGCCTTCAAGCGGAGGCAGACACTCAAGGTTACAACATTTGTAATTTCATGAATTGGCGCAAGAAATATAATTATGATTAATATTAAAGAAAACATTAAAGTGTGTTAAAATGATTAATTTCCGTGCTAATTTTAGGTTCATTTAACCTGTCACACTGGAGACACTCCGATACAGTGTCCTTGGTGTCCGCAGAGGTTCGCCTACAGCTCTGCTTGCAGGTCCCACAAGCAACGCTGTCATCCCGAAGAGTTGGCTATGATGTCACAGAACACTTCGGGCGGCTACGCTCAAAACTCAGCCATCAATTACACCCAAAATTCTTCGGATATGAATCACGAGCAGGATTCAAATGTTAAACATGAACATAACCACGCGCAGAATTCCGTTATCAATCACATACAAACACTGCCGGTGAGCAGGAATGCACATTACGAGCCGAGCATCACCGACGGTGCCGAGTCGAAGGATAGTTTGAAAATGAGTTTGGAACAAAGCAATCTTTAGTGATCTGTGTATTGTATTTACGCAATTAGTTGTATTTATTACGTTGTTTATATTACGTACAAAATATTATTTTAAATTTGCCACTAGAAGTGCGAAATCTATGTTAAACATTGATATTACATTTATATGTCCGAGTGCCCTAGAAATTTAATGTTTCCATTCACATTTTGGTGTCCATTTTATTATTGGCCTTATGTATATACATACTCTGCTGAGAAGCTTAGCCAAATATATAATATATTTTTGAGTAATTATATCAACTGAATTTCATTTCATTGTGCAGGGAAAAGACATTAAGATATTTTTAATGTATGTATAAATTGATTACATAATTGTTTTTTTACTAAAAAAAATGATAAGTGCTATATAAGACTATATAATAGATGATTAAAAATATTATAGATGAATTAAACATGTGTTTGAATTTTTTCCAAAGATTTATGCAGCACCTCATACATTGAATTTATTTTTGATGTTTGTAGCATTAACTTTGCGGTTGGACATGATTATTAAAAGATTGAAAAACTCTTCCATAAATTCAAAAATAACTAATAAACATTTTCGATTACTGAAATAAAAATGTGACAAAATGGAAAAAAAATTTTTCAAGCGAGTGAGAACAGCAAAAAGTCAATATGTAATATAGCAATAGAAAATTTGCGATCTTTGCATTTGCATTAAAATAATAAATTTACATTTTTTGAGTTTTACGAATTTTGGCAAATTTTGCAATCCCACCGCAATTAAAAATTTTTTTGGTAACTTGAATTTCGAATCTGAACCGCATAGATCGGAATGTTTTTTTGGGTCACTTGAATTTCAAATTAACGAGGTTCCACTGTACAAACCACTTGGAATAACTTTATAGTGGTTTCAATACCACTGTATCTTTATCAGGACGGACTCATACTAATTATCCATTACTTATTTTGTTAAACAAGTTAATTTTTGAACGGGGGCATGGCCACAATTACTGTACGGGTGTGGGAGATTGACAAGTATACACCGAAATGGGGAATACATATATCGAATAATGTGTTATTTGTAAAATTTAATAACTGGTTATTAACTATGTGTATTGGTTTAGTGTTCATTTCTTGATTTCTAATACATATTTCTAAATTATCCAAAATCTAAAGCATCTATTATTTATATGAAGAATTATAATAGAGAATCTTCATCTTAATAGAGGTCTTAGGTTGTATAACAAATAATAATGAATTCACCAAAAAACTATGTATGAATCAAAAATTATTATTATTACATTGTCACTCCTTATCTTATTCAAATATGGATTTACGAGTTACGAATTCCTAAAATTGTCTTTTTGGACTGTGCGCTATACTAAAATTTAGAAAATATGATTAAAATAAGGGAATATCAACCTCATTAATTAAAAATTATACAAGATTTTGACATCAATGGCAAAACAAACAAAGTGGATGGTGAACTTTCCAAGGAAATACCAACAATGACAGGAATCAGAGAGGGCGATAGCTTTAGTCCAGTTTTGTTCAACTTGATTGTGGACGAAATAATAGACGAGGTGAAGGCTGTTGGACTCAGGTGCAGGATGGGGGATAAAATCATTAATGTAGTGTGTTACGCTGATGATGCTACCACACTGGCCGAAAACAAAGATGACTTACAAAGAATGCTTTACAAGTTTGCAGGAAGTACAACATGATCATTTCAGTTGAGAAAACTAAGCATCTTACAACATCTAGACAACCTCGAAGATGTAAGCTGGTCGTAGACAAAAAAAACCCATAGAACAGGTTATGAAACTTAAGTACCTTGGGATGAAGCTATCTACTTACAGCGATCTGTGTAACGAAGTCAAAGAGCAGACAAACAAGGCAGCGGTTATCTCCGGATGCTTAAGAGACACTGTATGGAACTACCGAGATGAGGACCCTAAGATCCATTGCAGGCAAGACCCTCAGAGACAGAGTACTCAAGGCGGAAATCCGCAGAACCTGGGACGAACAAGACATTGTACGATGTAGCAGGCAAAGAAGGCGTTTCTGGAGGGACCATGTCGAGAGAATGGACCGGTCAAGAATTCCCAGAGCCGTGATGCGCGGGATTCCAGAGGGGTGCTGACCGCTAGGGAGACCACCAAAGAGATGGAGAGAGGGCTGGGCATCCTCGTCACAAGACTAGGACTTACCTGTCAATACAGATCAGAGATCCAACAAAAGAAGAAGATTAAAATTTTACCCTTCATGTTTTTATTAATTAATCGTGTAGATGGGATAAAATAATTCATATGTAAGAAGACTGGTATAAAATCTGTGGAATAGTTAAGGAATTAGAGTTATTTCAAACACGTTGGCACAGTATTGTAGTTCTAAATGGGATGGTTTATGCCACGTAATGCCTGGGAGTAATCAAACGAATTCCATTGTCTATTGAAATCGGGCCAATCATGAGACGTGTTTTAAATTCTGAAGTCAAAGTTCACATCACATTTGGTTGTTTCATTTTGCAAATGCGGTATTAAAATATCAAAAAATAATAATTCTAATTAGTTACAAGAAAATGGCCATTCGGAATATGTAGACAGTGTTTTACCGGCTTAGATGAGAATAAATGGTGTATCAGGTTTTTACCAATGAAATTGTCATTTTGTATAGAAAATTCACACAATTTTTTTTATGAAAATTATATATTAAGTATTGGCCATTGTTGTCAATGTGTTTTTGGCATTAATGGAAATTCATTGATATCTTTGCTATAGAAATCCTGGGGACGGCAATCGATAAATTCTTTAAAAACGTTTTTCATCACCTCATAATAGTTGAAATTTTTCCCTTGTAAAAAGTTATCCATATTCCAAAAAAATGGAATTCGGTCAGTGCAGGGACTGGCAAGTCAGTTGAGAACAAAAATTCCAGCGTAAATAAACTTTTTGTTTATGAACTAAACAACTGCAAAAAAGGAAGGAAAAGAACGCCGAGAGGCGTTTTCAGCACACAGCAAAAGTTTTTGAGGATGCCTATAGGTGTTTTCAGTACTGGACGTGTTAATAAATTGAATTTGAAGAGAATGTGTAGTAAAAAATTAATCATTTTATATTTTATGAAAACTTTTACATTCACAGAATTTTATAAATAAAATTTTTGCTATGGTTTTTTCATTATTCAATATTTGTGTATTAAAATATATTAACTGTGAAACGACTTACTGATAAAGTATTTTCTATAAAAATATTTTGTTTTTCTATAAAAATTGACAAAATTAAAAAAACACATTTAAGTTAATATAATAAATGTATATATTTATTTTCCTTAAACAATGATAAAATCTTTTATAAAATGTTGCATTAGATAAAAAAACAAAGAAAATAACAAATAATAATTGTGTAGAATTGTGAATAATATGTAGTTTAAACATTGGTACGTACACTTTACATCAGTACAATGTATTTAGAACATACCTTATCAAAAACTTTATTAAAAACATAACCCTATGAAACATGTTCAGCAGTATGGCCAGATACCCCGTGCATCACGACTTCGTGTCTTTTTCTGTTGTCACACCTTGAAAATCTCTTTCCACAAAATCTGCACACCTCCTGAGGTTCTTTGTTATGGCATAATAGATGGCGCTTTAATCCGGTGGAGCACACAAAACTTTTGTCGCATTGGGTGCAGGGATAATTTTTTGTGTTTGTGTGCCTGGAAGTACAACATTTTAATGTCAGACAAGAATAGATATGTTTACATTTATTTCAGAAACTCGTAAATTCGGAACGTCATCTCGGAAATTATTACCTTCTTTCGTGAGCGATTCTTCCAGAAGACTCGTAGAATCGTTTTTCACAAAAAGTACATGAAAATCGTCTTTCATTATTGTGTCTGCGAACGTGAGATGCCAACAGGTATTTGTCAATAAATCTTTTGCTGCACAGATGACAAATGAAATTCTTCAACCCGTCATGTAATGATCTGCAATAAGTGATAATAATAATTTAATATTTTTACATTAGAGTTGAACAATAAAATGAATGTTGCAAAATCCTAATTAATTAAATGAACCCACCTGTGTCTATCTAAGCCTCCTAAACTAATAAATTCTTTTGTACAACCATTTAAACCACAAATGAGTTTTTCCCTGTTTTCATTGTGCGTTGCTGTATGGATGGTGAGCTTAGCTTTGGTGTTAAAAACTTTCGAACATATTTCACATTTGAAATTGAATCCTCTTTTGTGCATATTCTTATGGTCTTTTTCTGATCTGTACGCTGCAAATAGAAAATTTAAATAAAAAATATTATATAGAGATACAGAGACATATAATACAGGCATGCCTTGTAATAATGTTACATAGTAAAACCTAGTTAATTCGAGACACGACGTAATTCAAAATTTTTCAAACCCACAAGTCCCAAAATGTTAATTTCAAATTGGGATTTAAGGCCCAGAGTTTCAAGCAGGATCTAGAGTAGGAGAGAGGAGAAACGCAGAGATGTTCGCAGTGCAGAGACAGGAGTCCGAGTGCCTTCCTGGCGATCCTACCACCATATTTATTTCATTAACAAAGCACCGGGAACCCTGACCATCCCTACTGAACGGCTCGGCTGTTCCTGGTGTGTCGACCAATGGAAAGGGTGCTTACAAACAATTCTTACCGGTCGTCTGTGGCTCAGAGAAGTGAAAATACCATGCCGAAGCCATCTTCCATTTCTATTCCTTCAGTTTATTCACATTTTCCAGCAAACAAAAATACATTAAAAACAATAGTGAAATAAAACCAAAAAGATTTAATCCAAAAACCCAACAATACACAACAGTATTAAAACTATTAAATTCAGCAATACACAATTACACAATCGTCAAAAAAACACAACACATATACAGAATCTTGTTCAAGACGTCCACCAGCATTCAAGAGCGACAGAAGTCCTTTTTCAGGGCTACCAAATCGTCTGAGTTGCGTCCACAAGCTGTGAACCAAGTATGGTGCTCAGATCCTGTACGGTACAGTAGGCATCATTTTATGAAAAAAAATAAGCATACTGATCACTAAACAAAAAATTTAATATTCACTTCAAGTCAAATAATTACGGTAGCTAGGGAGCAGACGAGCCACAATGGAAATAAACATGATGATAGTGTAAAAGGGGGCCACTATAGCGAGTTGCCATTAAATAGGTTGTCATTATTCAAGGCATTTGTTATTATAAATAAAAACTCACTGTGAAGTTGATAACCCTAAAATGAACAGACTTACATACCCTTTCACCAAAAGATATCATATTTTGAATGGGTTATATGCGTCTTGTATTAAAGTAAATATGTAATTACTATTTTTTCAATTGATTTATCAAAATTTTAGATTGACATTTAAAAAACTAATGACTATTATTTGTATATATCTACTACTTTAATTAAATTAATTACACCAACATGTTTCAGAAAAACATTTCCATCGTCAGGGTGTTTTATAAAGTTATACAACACCCTGACGATGGAAAGGTTTTTCTGAAACATGTTGGTGTAATTAATCAAATAAAAGAAGTACATATATACAAATAATATAATCAATATTTTTTTATGTGATAGATTCATACTTTGACAATTTTTCTAATAACTAAAATAGTGTTGTCACTGAATAATCTGTGTCAGCTTAGGTATGTACCTGGAAAAAACTATGTATATTGTGTGTATCAAAAATGGTGATTGCTAAGTTTACTTACTTTTTTTGCATAATTCACAAAAATATCTTTTAATTCCCATATGCGAATCTTGGTGTGGTATAAGCAGATACATTCTTTTGAAAACTTTAGGGCAAAACGAACATGTGAAACCGTTTACTTTTCTCTTCTGTTTAGGTTTTTCAGCCACGTCATCTGCTATCGTTGTCTTTTTAGAACTTAATTTGATTTCTGAAAAAACAATTTTTTTTTAAAAGAAATGGATTATTTTGATGTTTAAAACATCAAGAATAAACCTCTGATATTTATTTAAAACAGATTATGAACCTCCGAATGAAAAAAATCATATTATAGTAATCTCAGAAATTTATACACACACACAAGTAGACCTCTTTCCATTTAAGAAAGACAGTATATGAAATTTACTATAAAATATGTATGCAAGACTGAGAGAACTAATTGTACTCAATGAATTATATCCATATACATATTAAAAGGAAAAAACGCTTGAAATAAATAATTTTTAACTTATTTTCTCATGTCCAAGAAAATGAACACATAATTTACTGTAACTATGTATACTCACTCTTTCTATGTTTCTTTTTTTCTAAAAACTCTTCATCGGATTCATATTTGGGTGAAGGCAGAAAATCTTCAATAAAATTTGAATCCTCTTCGAGATTATTATTTGTACTTAGTTTTTTTTCGTCTTTCAGTAAAATTTCTTCTTTCACAAGGTCGCAGTCTTCATGAAGAACATCATTATTTTTTAAATTAATCTCATTGCTGTTAAAAATATGTTCCACTTCAATATCTTCGATCTTTTCTTTTTTTATTTCATCGATATCGAAATTCTTTGCGGAACATTCTAGAAGGCAAGAAAACGATTTCTCACAGAGTTTCTTAAATTTAAACGCTGAGCACAATTTTTTGAAACACTGTATGCATATTTTTTCGGGAAAACCATCGCCTTGTACCACCTTAAAAAACACAAAGGAAACATTAAAAGTATCCTTATAAAATGTCCTGAATTACATTTTATAAGGATACGCAAAAATGCACACAATATGTATCAGGGTTCGAAAAAATCCCATTTTTATACTAAAAAATCAAAAAATCAGATTTTAGAATATATATAAAAAATTGGATATATATTCAAACTTTTTTTCTCCTTTATTGCACTAGTCAATTGATACAAACTCGAAACAGCTGACCACAATGATTTGTTGCGTAAAATAATACCTCCAAAAGTTAGATGACAGCGCCATCTAGTAACGACTGCAGATATTAAAAAAACCCTGTAGCATTTTAAAATACAACTAGCGCCATCTATTAATGACTGCAGAAAGTATTTTGGATATATATAAAAAATAAAAAGATATATATCCACGGATGTATATCCTTAAACCCTGCACAATGTATTTATGTAATAATAACATACATACTGGGTGCGCCAGTATATATATGTACCTATGTTATTTTCGTAGATATCTGTAAAATGTGAAATTATCGTATTATCAACTGCTTTGTCGACTTAATAGACGTTCTGTTAATGCTTGAATAAATTGATAATTATGTCTACTTAGGACAGAGATGGCGAACCTATGGCACACTACTTTTGGCGACATGCTCGCAAATTTGAATTTTTTTTTTTTTAAATTTAATGGCTTGTCACCCAGTAAAAGGATGTTTGAATTTTGTTGTGTTTTTAAGTTTAGTTTTTTTTTTAAATACAATCTGCTCATGAAGCATCATGGACTCCTGTTCGCATAATACTGTGCAAGTACGAAGCATAAATATGTTATTTACTGTACAATATACATCAACCACAAATATTGAGCACAAGTACGGTGCGGTGAATTTCATCTTTCTGATAGTGGCGACAGAGGGGATGTCAATGCACTTTCTTATTGTCTCAGTATCTTGTAATGACTTGCAGTATCGGCATCCGAGCAAATTGTGCGATGTAATTTGAATAATTATTATTGATATAATCTAATCAATGTTCTGAAAAAATATTTAACTAAGTGAATGGATGCTTGTATTAGGGCCGGTTGCATCTATTTGGTTTATCTTTCGACTATGATTCGGTTTTCAATGACTTTTATCATTGAAACTATGTTCCAATTTTGTATGTCCGCTCTGTTTTCGTACAGTTGAAATTGATCACTACCAAAGTAGTCCACCTGTGCCAATTCAAAAAAGGACTCATTGCAAAGTACAAGGGCGGCATACGCTTGGCTGGTTTCGCTAGGATGTATGGAAAGTCTACATCAACGATCGGTTCCACCCTGCTGAAGAAAAAAAAATGAAAAAAAAAAATGAGAATGTTGCGAAAGGGGAGATAATTTGGCAATAGGTTGGGCTTTTGCATTTTTTTCTCGTCTATGGTTTGCGCCTTATCCGTGATTTAAATGTCAAAATGTATGGTGAAAATTTAAAATGTAATAATTTTTTAATACTTGCTCCCCAATCAATTTTATTTTTGGCTAAATCCAAGATAATGGTCCCATTGCATATACAACGAAAATGAGTATTTCACTATATTATTGAATGTGCTAATAACAAAATGAAAGATAATTTATGTTTAAATAGTAAGTATTAAATAAGATATTACACTTTAAAGTTCCGAAAAATGCACTGCATATTTTGACATTTCATAGGCAACTATATGAGGTTAGGTTAGGTTATTAGGTTTGGTTAGGTTAGGTTTGGTTAGGTTAGGTTAGGTTATTAGGTTTGGTTAGGTTAGGTTATTAGGTTTGGTTAGGTTAGGTTATTAGGTTTGGTTTGTTTAATTTAGATTACGATTATTTTAGTTAGATTAAATTAACAGGATGGTAAATTATATAGTGAAATATTTATTTTCATTGTATGAACAATGGGACCATATTTTTAGATTATTCCCTATTTCTTTTTAATCAGAAAAGATTGGAGTCAGATCCTTCCTTAGGAGTATTCTGCACTTATGCCGAGAACAGTCAAGAGTAGACAATATAATACGCGAAGGCCACACAGGGTTGGAGGATAGATAGAATTGGTGGACAAACACAGTCATCTTATGATACCTGAGGGGAATTAAGAAGTTAACACGTTAATCTGCTGTACTGATCAAACTCCACAAAAGTTCATTATACCGAATAATAATGGACATAAAAAGTAGGAGACAATTGGGGAGGACTTCATTTAGCAGTGGATAGAAAACAGACAATGATGATATCATACATCAAGCTGCATTTTAATACGTAGACAGAGGTTAAAGTATTGCTTAGGTTAATCTTCGGATGACTCATTATGGATCTATTAAATTGTCCAAGACTCAAAGTACTTACACCTCTAAATCCTATTTCCGATTACTTACAGTTACTGCTGCACAGGCCATTAGCATATCCGAACAATACACTTTTTGTTCACCATCCGTCTTTTGTGTTGAAAAAATTGATTTCATTGAACCCTCTTTCAAGCAAACACGGCAGATTATGTCTAACTGCATCTTGAAGAATTTCTGTCAGTGCTTCATAAATAATGGAAAATGGTGGTTATCGATTTCACGCACATAATAAGTAAATCATAATGAAGGACGTAATTAAAAATAGTAATTTAAGTAAATAACATGCGTAAACAGCCGTGAACTGTCAAACAACCATTAAATGACAGAAGATTTATCCATAGATGCGACATCAACAAAGAAAATTAGAGAAAATACGAAGTTTTTGCAGTGATAGCACATTTGTTGCAATCTCAGAGTAGGTACTTATCACTTTTGCTCATGTTTTAAAAATAATGTATTTCTAACAATAATAATTTCGCCGTCTGTAGGTATGTCCTAACTTGTAACTTTCTGAAATTACAACTTTATATAATTAAAGAGTTAAGGTTATTATTACGGTCGTTAGACATATTTAACTGTAAATGGTTACTGATATTTTATATGAACCGTATGTTTTTTCCGAGAAATAATTCTCGACGTCTCGTTGAAGTCGTATATTTTCAACCGATATATTTTCAATGCAAAAAAACATACGGTTCGTATAAAATATCCGTAACCATTTACTGTTAAACTTTAGATAATTAGTGTAACGCGCTATCAGCGCGCAACACGCAATAGCTCAGACAACATGCAACAGTCGCCCATCTAATTGCCGTGATTTTTCACTGGCGCAGAGCTAGTATTTATATATCGGTTTGGATGATTTATGATAAAAGAAGAGAAGGAAACCACAGAGCTTATTATCTGTCGTTAGCTGGTTTAAGGATTCTTTAAGCTATGGCCACGTTCATCATTTCTTCCATCACCTCTCTTCCCCGTTAGGGTGACAGTTATATATCTATACCTATAAAACTTAATGTCTGTCTGTCTGTCCCATTCGATTCAAATTTTGACCCGGCGGGTAACATAGGCAACATTTCCCCCCTATTCTCATATCCCTTCCTCTCCCCCTCATATATTTTCGATGCAAATCTATACCGTTCGAATCAAACCTTTGTTTCCCCGACAAATTTATTTTCAACTTAATCCTTAACCCGTGCAACGCCGGGTACGAACAGCTAGTGTAGGTATATAATAAATTACTTTTCGGTAACTTTAAATACGTCAGTTCCGGCCGGGAAAAAATGTACCTACAAAAAAATATATTATCTTTCTTGCATTATACAGATTATTTTCTAAATATTATTAGCAAAATTATTTTTTAAAGAATTTTTATTGCTGGGCCTCGTAATGACAAACCTAAGGCATCTGTCAATTTGTTGCAAAATCTTTAATTTTAAGATTAATCATTGATATTTGGATTTATCTTAGTTAGTTAGAAAAGTACGTTTCGGAAATTTTATAACATTATACCACAGTATAGTAAACATACAGTATTACGTCTTCATACAAACAGCCGAAACGACGCCCTTCGAAATCTCGGTATACTTCGGTCGCCGCAGGGCTGCAGTAACGTACGGACGCAAGCAGTGTGAGACGCTCCCGCGCATACATTAAGGTCAATTTATGACACCCCAAACCCTAAAGAGTCAGTCAATGAGCAGCCCTGGTGCGTGTTTAACCAAGTTTAAGTACCAAGAGGCCGTAGGTATTTATTTCAAGGACACTGCCGAGACAACACACTGTATACTTTACTATACTGTGATTATAACATTAAACTGTAGCAAATATATACAAATTTATTTTTTACATCACTTATTTTATCGATGGGCGTCCCCTTTGTGTCATGTACTTACACACTATTTTGCTACCTGCAATGTCACTGAGTACATGAATGTAGTTACGGAATCTTAACAATGTATTCCAAAACAATTTTACAATTTTTGCATTAGAAAGAGAAAGATATGCAAACAGCAGCATTTCTGGGATAGGTACACATTAGTAAAAGGAGTAGCATCCAAGTGGTAAAAGTATCCCATATATTTTCATACATGGCTTGTTATTCCGACTCGCTGGATAATGATGATAGATGCTGAGGCTGGTTAATCGGCTATTTGGGTATTTGGTTTGCTTCTTCAGATCATTTGACCATAGAGTTCCAACGAGTTCAGGACAACCAAATATTCGTAAAATTTGTTAATAATTTGTGCAGCTGCTATTCTTTAAAACTGACTTCTTCTTGAGGAACGTTCTCTTGCCACTGCCGCTCTCTCCATCATCAACTATTCGTGCTTTTAAGTCTAACTTTTGCATCTGTAGGTACCAAGAGTTTTCTATTAGAAAATTAAAGTTTTTGTAAAATATTATTATAAAAAAGTAATAATATTGAGCAATATCAACACAGTCCAAGCACATAGTAATTATTAAATTGAATTTCTGAATAATAATGCAACTCAGATATCATACATTTAATAATATTTTTTTTACTCTTCAGTAGGCCAAGAGGCCCAATTACTGAAGCGAAATACATCACAAGACACCCAGGCTTGAGTAAATCACTTAGATTTATTGTGACCTCACCGGGAATCGAACCTGGAACCCTCGGTGTGAGAAGCCAGTGTCATACCCACTGGGCTACGAGGGCCGCCAATATACCTATATGTGTATGTATTTCACAGATTATTTTTCATTCCTAGGAACACATTTTATTTGGTTATTATGTATTGGCGTTTGATATCCTCGTCCACTCAAGAAAAATCAAAAATGGAGAATAGTAATAATAAAAATTTTTGTGATTTCAGCTAGAAAGAAGGCAGTGAGGATTTAAAAAAGTAAATAGGTATACATACACTTGACGGAATGTTATCCCATTGCCAGATATAATTAATGTGAATTATGAAATACATAACAAGGTGTCCGTAATATGTAATTATAACGATAAATTATTCAAATACAAGCTTCTGAAATTATAAAACACATTATAAAGCATTTTGGTCAGTGTGCTCGGACACTCCGTGCATGACAGCCTCGTGTCTCTTTCTGTTGTCTAGCCTGGAGAATCTCTTTCCGCAAAATCTGCAAACTTCCTGATTGCTTTTGTTATGACACAAAAGGTGTCGCTTTAAAACCGAAGAACATACAAAGCTTTTTTCACATTGTGTGCAATGATAATTTTTTGTATTGGTGTGCCTAGAAAAGAGAAAGAACAGTGGTGGTTAATAAATTAAGAAAATTGTAATGTGGACACAAATGTGAGGTAATTTTTGAAAATATACAGGAAAGACAAACGGTTGCTTGATTTTATTTCATCATAAAAAATTAACCTTCTTTCGTGAGCTATTCTGGAGGACGATTGGATGAAGCGCTTATCACAATAAGAGCAAGGGTATCGCCTCTCATTGTTGTGACTACGAAGGTGGGTTTGTAACAAGTATTTATCAATAAAACCTTTACTGCACAAATGGCATATAACAGTCTTCAAACCATCATGAAATGATCTGTAATAAAAAAAATATTTTGAACATATTTATACTTATAAAGCTCATACATTATTATTTGTTTACACTCTGGTTACACAGCTTATAAATTTTAATTACTGTACGAGTTTGAAGACGACCTACCTGTGCCTGTCTAAGCCTCCAGTTGTCATGAAAACTTTTGTGCAACCGTTCAGACCACAAATAATTTTTTCTCTGTTTTCATTATGTGTTTCCGTGTGAATAGCAAGTTTAGATTTGGTATTGAAGAATTTCGAACATGTCTCGCACTTAAATTTGAATCCTCGTTTGTGCATACCTTTATGGTCATTTTCTGATCTGTATGCTGTAAAAAACGATTATACTTTTAAGATAAAATGAAAATTATTTTGTAAAAATATAAACGCAATATCTAAAGCAATAATCATGCAATCTAATTTTGATGCACTTGTACAACTTGAGAATCGTGTCTCTTGTTTTAAACATTAAGGGCCGTTTGTTTGATTAGTAGTACTAGCAAAAGTTATGAAAGAAGCTAGAAAAATTAGATTTTTGCAAAAATTGGTTGTTTGTTCTGTGTGAGTTTTCTGAGATATTCTGCCATTCTGCCTCTCTGGTCAGAGAGGTCAGATGTACACGTCAAAGTATCCCAAAAAATACACACAGAAGATTATGAACGGCCATGAAAACCTGAGAATATGGGTGGTTTGATTTGTGGAAAATGCATTGAGTTACCGATTAAACAACTGGCTCTTAGGCCAGCGCCACACTGTGCAAACTTCAGTCGCCGAACTTCCGTTGCGTCAAATCGGCAAAGAAAATGGATCGACTGATGGTCCGCGCAAAATGTTTGATAAGCACATATTATATGTAAAGAAATGTAGAGGCATTCCGCTGCGGAAAATCGGCGACGGAAGATCCGCGCAGTGTGGTGCTGGCTGTAGTCATACAGGTTGGCATTTATCAGTCGGTCATTATATTCTTCATACATAATATAATAGATAAGGAATGACATTCCTACTCCGCACTATACTGTCTCATACGTAATGCTCTTTAAGTGACTATCAATAAGATCATAAAAAGAATAAAGCAACTAACATTTCTGACAGATTTCACAAAAATATCTCTTAATCCCCATGTGGAAGTCTTGGTGAGCAATGAGACGGGAGGTCTTTTTAAAAATTTTGGGACAGAAAGAACAGGGAAATCCGGTGCCTCTTTTATGTTTCGGCTCCGACTCTGGAACCAATTCCTTCTTTTTTGACAACTTCTTATTACTGGACTTTATTTCTAGAATAAAACAAATTTTTTTTGTATCACATGGAATTTATATTCATCTTTCACTTGTACTGTGAAGCATATATATATTTGAGTTAAGGTTTTTTTATACAGTAAAACCCCGTTAATTCGAAAACCACGATTATTCATAATTTAAAATAATTTTTATTCCCTTCCGCCATAAATCAAAACATTTTAGTCATAATAATTAAAAAATTTTTGAAACTTGACAAAATTGAAAAAATATTTCAACTTTTTTCACAAGTGAGAATAACAAATATGTCAATATCGGGTACTTTAGTAATATAAATGTTGCGATCTTAGTATTAGCATAATAAATGTCGCGTTTGCGAAATGATTTCTTGAAATATGAGTTTTACTATTTTTGGCGAATTTTGCGATCGCAATGAGATTTTTTTGTAATTAATGGGGTTCTACGAAATTAATTAATTCCGCATCGTAAAATGTTTTTTAGGGTCACTCGAATTTCGAATTAACGAGGATCTACTATATTTATAAATATATAAAACACTAAATATAATAAGTTATTCAAAGGCATAGAAATTTATACTCTTACTTCTTTTATGTTTTTTTCTCTCTACGTATTCCGTGTCAGAATCAGATTTAGCTGAGATGACATCATCACCGAAAGGTGAATTTTCTCTTTTATCATCAAAATTATTATTTACACTAAAATCTTTTTCATCATTTAATAAATCTTCTTCCTTTACACAATTTCTATCCTCTTGGCGATATAAATTTTCCCTCTTCAAGCCAATTTCCAATGCTTCGTCGTAATCTATATGCGGATCATCAGTCTTTTCTACTTTTATTTGTTCGGCTATCAACAGCTCTGCTCCGTAATCCAACAGACAGGAAAATGATTTTTCACAAAGCTGCCGAAATTTATAAGCCGACCACAATTTTTTGAAACATGGTAAACAAATTTGTTTGGGAAGTCTGTCTTCTTGGGAGACCTAGAAGAAGAGACATTTAGCTTCATAATAAGATTAGCAACAGCTTTCGATGTTTACGCAGTTTTACAAGAATTGCACTTGCAAAATATAATAAAATTGTTTCTGAGTTAATTTCTTTGAAAAATTACTTTATTCAATCTAAAATAGCGAATCTTACGGTAACAGAAGCACAAGCCATGAGCATATCGGAATATGTAACTTTTCGTTCGTCATCCAACTTCTTTGTTGTAAAAATTGATTTCATGGAACCCTCTTTTAAACAAACGCGACAAATGACTTCAAAATTCATTTTAACTTCTGTAAAAATTGGTGACACTTTTCACTAAACACCTTACTTAGAATAGTGCAATATTTTTTTCGTTTTATCCATAATAAGAAAGGGGAAAGCAGAACAAATTGTCAAATGAACTGTCAACTGTCATCGGAAAAATTGACAGAAGACACCATAGATTAGTAGACAACCAAGAAAATCAAGGTATCCAATCGTTAATAATAAACGGTGCATTGCATTATGGAACGAATTTAGTTATTTTGTCTATGAAATTTGAATTTGTTTTTTGTTTCATTATAGAGCTGTCAAAATGCATTTCGAAATAGTTTGGTGGAAATTTACACATTATTTTTTTTCAATACAGAAATTAATTTTATGGTCTTGATATTTTTATTTTAATATTTTAACTGAATTAATGTATGCCAATATATTTTGCATCGGCGCGTAAAATGGATTTTGAAAACATTTGTCGTGCATGCTTGGGACAAGGCTCCATGGTGTCAATTTTTACTGCTCATGAATTAATGGGAGATGTTCATATAGCCTGCACCGATATGTTGTTGGCTTGCGCAACTGTAACTGTGAGTTTACTAATCATGTTATTTGATAATTACTTGATGTGATTTTTTCTTGAAATCAATTTTTGGCTAAATCCAATATAATGGTCCCATTGCATATGCAACGAAAATGATTATTTCACTATATTATTGAATGTGCTAATAACAAAATGAAAGATAATTTACGTTTAAAAAGTAAGTATTAAATAAGATAATACACTTTAAAGTTTCGAAAAATGCACTGCATATTTTGACATTTCCTAGGCAATATATGAGGTTAGGTTAGGTTATTAGGTTTGGTTAGGTTAGGTTATTAGGTTTGGTTTGTTTAATTTAGATTGCGATTATTTTAGTTGGATTAGATTAACAGGACATTAAATTATATAGTGAAATACTTATTTTCATTGTATGAACAAGGGGACCATTATCTTGGATTATTCCACTATTTGGATTGTGTACTCAAAATGAATTATACAAGACCCGCTTTATAGGATCGGAAATGTATAATATTCTTTTACACGAATCTCACTGGCTCAACAACACCCCATATGCGCAGGCGGCATGTCCACTCCTGCTCGTGGCTTCCCTCGCTCTGTCCCCATACCGTGTGCTCGAGATAATGTTTATAGCTATATAATTACGCACAAACACTACAGAAAAAATTGAGAAGATTGAAAGAGCATGTGATTGGATTAAAAGACTGTTGTTTATTACACTTTAAAAGTAAAATTAAAGTCATTAAAGGCAATTATTGGAGAGTAATAAAATTAAAATGTTTTCTTCCATTTAGGTATGCAAAGAAGACGGATTCCCCGGTCAAATTTGTGCAACTTGTTACAAAAGTTTATGTGCGGCTTATAAGTTCCGACGATTATGTGAAGATTCCTTTACACATTTGCTGAATTACACAACTAAAATTGTCAGCGATGATGGAATCAAAGAAGAGAAAGATGACACTTTTTATTCAGAAATAGAAACAAGGGACGCCACCATAAAGGATGAAAAAGACTCCGTTAAAGATGAGAATGACTGCGAAGATATTGACGAAGATGATAGAGCCATTTCACCCCTTGAAGACAGCTTAGTGAAACCTCTGATGCTCAAATCTGAGAAAGCGTTAAGACGAATAGAACGGGAACGGAGAAGTAATTTTTTTATACATATAAATACAACTCACAATCATCCGTATTCTGAAAATAACAATGTCTGGATCTTTAAGAACTTTATCCCAACACTTAATAGACGATAATAAAAATTAAAAATGTCCAGAGCGGATTTTGTAATTCTACAAATACACTGCATTAAAAGATGATATAAGAAAGATTGTTTCTTACAATCGTTTTAATTTCTTCATCCACAGCGTCCAGATGAAATATCATGGCTAAACTTGTCATGACCACGTTCGGCGTTACCGGGTATTCAAATCTTCCCATCTTGACATTTGACAGATAACAATTTACATCTTTCTCCCCCCCTCATAGAAACAAATACCGACGTTAAGCTATGTCTCGTTTATTTTTAATTTTAATTATCGTCTATTAAGTGTTGGGATAAATATCTTAAAGATCCAGACATATCTGTCAAAAAATGCCAAAGTGGGAAGATTTGAACAGGCGGTAACGCCGAACGCGGTCATTACAAGTTTAGCCATGATATTTCATCTGGACGCTGTGGATGAAGAAATTAATACGATTGTAAGAAACAATCTTTCTTATATCATCTTTTAATACAGTGTATTTGAACCGTAGAATTACAAAATCCGCTCTGGAAATTTTTAATTTTTATTATCGTCTATTAAGTGTTGGGATAAAGATCTTAAAGATCCAGACATTGTTATTTTCAGAATCGGGCCGAATACCTCAGAATTGTAATAAATATTTTTCTTTTATTTATTTAAATTTTTTTATTTTTGTCTTGCAGAAGTTAAACGAGCTCTTAGAGAAAAATTGAAGGGTAAGAAAAAGAAGCAGAAGCATGAATCGGAACTGTTGAATTGTTCACTTTGCCCGAAAACTTTTAGGTGGAATTATATGCTCGTGGCCCATCAGGATTCACATATCGGAATAAAAAGATACTTTTGTAAAATATGTGGCAAATGTATGTATTGTTTAATATATTTTTCATATTCCCATAGTTTAAACAGTCTGATATCACTTGTTGACCTAATATTTGAATCAAATTTCTTTTCTATTGCAGTTTATAGCAATATTTGTAGATGATAATTATTTGGAGGTGGATGAGTCTTCCGGATTTGAATAGAGTTATCCGATTTGGATAGAGTTGTCCGGGGGTGTTATGATTTCCTTTTTACTCGGCCGCGCTTGTGGGTATTTAGTCTGGTCAGCATGTGAGTTCATCCGCTCTTCATGCCCTGGCAATTCTCGCCTTTGTACTCGGTCGTTGGTCCGGCTTACATCGTCGCCTGTTCGCCTTGCTCAGCGATTTTGTCTCAACCTCTGTATCGAGGGCTACGGCCTGCCATCTCGATGTCAGCATCTGTGGTAACTCATTACAAGGGTGTCTGTGTGTATGTGTCTCGGGCCACCACAATTATTCTAGCTAAAACATAGTGTCTTAAAATAAGCTACCCATTTTGTGTTACAGATTTTATTGTAGAATGATTTATAAGTTCATAATTTCTTTATATGAAAAATTATTTTCAAACAGTGAATTCGCCGTGATAAAATACCAATATTGAAATTCTTTAATTGTATGGATTTCTAAGAATCAATAAAAACATTCAGGATTTCTGAAACATTAATTACAAATAATTTTTTTTAAAAAATAGAGATGCGAACACGGAATACGCGTCACATCTATATTCTTACTATTTTCAAACTAAATTATGAAAATAGGACTAACTTGCTGGTCTGGAGTGAGGTTCGAACCCGCGACCTTTGGGTCACGAGGTGAGAGTCCTAACCACAAGACCATCAAGCTACTCTTTTGTCATTTGTTTTATTAGTGCCTTAAAATTAATCTAAATGAAAACTAATCCTTTATAATTTATTTGCAGCTTATAGAAACGAAAAAGACCACACAAACATGCATCGGCGGGGGAATAATTACAAATGCGAAACTTGTTCCAAATGTTTTAACACAAAAGCTAAGCTCACGATACATATAGAAACACATTCCACGGACAGAGAGAGGGTTGTCTGCGGAAAAGACGGATGCAAGAAGACCTTTCTGAGTTTAGTCGGGCTTGCCAAACACTGGTAGGTTGTATTAGTTTTGATTTTTTTAATAGGTACCATACATATTTTGCGAATGATTAGTTTACATATTAATTATTAAATATTAAGTAGATTCAAACGACTGGGGTCGCCTTAACCTTATTTTTGTTTCATTCTATGTGCTTTTATGCACATTACACTTACATTTAACACACTTTAAATGCTTCAAGTAACATTCAGCCAAGTTCTTTATGATAATACAAACCCTTTTTCGACTTCTAGGCTCTCTCACACTGGTTTGAGAAACTTCATATGCCACTTGTGCAGCAAGAGTTTTATTGATAAATATCAATTGGAAATTCACATACGGACGCACACAAACGAGAGGCCGCATTCGTGCTGCTTCTGCAGCAAATCGTTCATCACATCCTCTGCGAGAATCTCCCACGAGCGATGGTAATAAAATGATTATTCTAATGTTTTTCTGACTGTTAATGCTTCACAAACTCTCGGCAGACATAACAAATGGCGTACGGTAAAACTCACTTCAGACATTAATGTTTAACACGTTATCCTGCCATATTTCAGCCCCGAAAAAGGCCCGTATAAATTATGTAATATTTGTGGGTTTAGTTTTTTGCTAGAGAGCACAAATAATTTTTTTACATGGTTTTATTTAAGGGGTTACGTGTAGTCAGAGGCGCAAAAAAATAGACATTTTCAAAAATTTTTTTTGAACGGTTGTTAAATGTTTTGATTCAATACATAATACCAACATTTTACACTATATTTTAAGTAACTATATTGAAAATTTCAAATAAAATTATTAATACTGGACCAAGATAGAATCTCGATTCTTGACCCCTGTTTTGCAAATAGTGCCTCGCGGTGTCCATCAGTGCTTCTTAGTGGTTTATCTAAATTTAATGAAACAAAAATAAATTAGTAGTTCAATAATTTATCTTGTGCTTAATCGAAGCTTTTTTATTTTTTTTCAAATTTAGCAAAATGGCGATCTTTGAAAGCTTAATTATGAATTTTGAGGGAAAAAATCACTCATTTATGATTTATAAAAAAAAAATTCAAAAAAAAAATCCTTCGATTAAGCACAAGTTTTTAATGCCTAAAATATGATGTTTAAATTTCATTTAAATCTGTCGAGTAGTTTTTAAAATATCGTGGACACCGCTTTTGAAAACGTTATATTGAGAAAAACGCGTTTAAAGTTTTATGCGTAAATAATTTATACAAATACAATTTAAAAAATTACTTACGTAGAGTCATCTATTTCTGGTACATGTAATATATCTTCTGCCGATCTGTAAGCCCCCAAGATATCGATTTTTTTTTTATCTACATCTCATTTTGTCTTCTCGAGTGACCTGATTTGCACGTTGGTCAGCAATCTTTATGCGCTCTATATCGAGTTTTTCAGCATACCGATGTGCATTAGGTCCATAATTTAATCCTATGCATTGGCAATCATTAATATTCCTTGCATACCTTCATGACGTCTCATTATAAATTTTTGAAAATGATTATAATACACGCACAACTACATATCGACTGCTGGGTTTCACTGCCACTGAAATACTAACAATATATCAAATTTCAGTTAGCCTAATGGGACTTGTGTCTAAAAGTAGAAGTATAAAAGATATTTCGTACATTATTCTTAGAATTAATCAGGTAAAAACCGCATTCCGTAGCAGTCACCCCGCTTGTCAGCCCGGCCGGCTCTAGTATCGTCCGCGTGTCAGTACGGGCGGCAGCAGAGGGCCTTACAGTTATTATGTTGGATATCTTTGAAACTAATTACCGGATCGAGTTGATATTTTCGTACAATATTTTTGAAACATTTTGCTTTAAGAAAATACAATAAAAAAATCGATTTTTTAAAAATCCTGACTACACATAACCCCTTAACTCTCTTTGTCGGTGTGTTGTGGTGGCACCTTGTAATTGACTTTTCACCAATTTCCCGACTAGCTTGAGCTCTGAAACTTTAAGAGGGTATTCTAGTCTAGAGGCATGAATTTGAGGTGTTTTTTCGGGTGCTTTAAATAAAAAACAAAAAATATTTTTCCCATCCATTTTTTAACAAGATATTTATTAATGTTTTAACAATACATAAAAAATTTAAAAAAGTGAAAAAATTGAAAACTCTAAATGTTATAAGGTGTTGAAGTGGGGGGTTGGAAAAAAATGGCGCGCCAAGTTTGTCACGATTGCAACCCTTCAAATAATCTGAAACAAAAAAATAAAAAAGGTATTCTATCTAGATAAATGTTGCTATCGTGTTAACTAAAAAAACTGATTTTTTTTTCGCTAAATTACGGATATTTGAAAAAATAATTTTTCTTTTTACTATTTTTTTGACTTTTCTACGCAACGTGCAACGGTCTAAAAATTATTTTGATTTACGAATTACCGGGGTTTGCGAATTATCGGGATTTATTTACTATGTAATTTAACATTTTGGGACTTGTGGGTTTTAAAAACTTCAAATTGTGACGAATTTCAAATTATCTGGGTTGGAATTCATGGGGTATTTACTGTATTATGATTTGTCTTGCAGGCATACCAACACAAAGAACTACCACTGTGATTATTGTGATAAGAGCTTTGTCAGCTCGTCGGGTCGAAAGAGACATCTCCTCATACATTCCAAGGAGCAACAGCAGTCCTGCAGATTCTGCGGGAAGAAGTTTGCCAGATGCGACAACAAGAAACGACATGAGATATCCATGCACGGAGTTTCTGACAGTAAAAACTCTCTCAACACAGAAGTGCATTGTTGATTCATCTTTTAAGTTTCCTATGAACTATTGCATACGAGTTATTATAATACATGATATTATTACACATTTCTTTCATCACAAAAGTTATTTAATAATACTTTTTTAATTCCAATTTTTTTCAAATAGAAGATACGTATAATTGTAGTTCATTTTTATTTTTAAAGACTTCTTCTAACTTGTGCTAATCTATGAGTTGTACATTTTATTTATGCAAAGGTAATACAATGTCATATCCATACTTGGTAAATTATACAGTAAAAGCTTGTTAATACATACAAACAACTATTCGAATGAAATAATTCGAAATTCGGTATAATTCGAAAAATTTAATCATATTTTATCTCCCTCAAATGAATTTTCATACAAAATGCTTCCTATAATTTGAAAAAATGATTAATTCCAAATACGAAAAAAATTTCAGACAAAATTATGAAATTTGACACAAAGTCATTCGTGTAAATGTTAACATTTGCTCACCATTTGCTAGTGTTTTCTATACCTGCGCTGACGGGAATGACCGCTCAGGGCGCTCACAGGCCTTTGATCATCTATATGACAGTAATAAAAGTTGTAAACCATCCCCAATTGGCGGGCGCGGCGGCGGTGCGCAGGGTAAGGATGTTTTATGACTCCTGTTTTATGATATCCCGCCAAAAGACGAGATTAGTTAAAATGTTGTCGCCGGTTTTGGAGTTTTAAATTGTTACATCTTTGTGTTTTATTAAAATTGAAAATATATCGCGTGAAAACATTACGTCATTGATATTTTTTTGTGCTTTTATCTGTGATTTCCGTGAAAACTTTCGATATTTTAGTCTCTTCATTTACGATTTTAATATATTTTGTGTTATTTGATAAGTGTGAAGAATATTAGATATTTTATTACGTTCACGTGTTGGATTTTAGTTATTTTCGCATTTTATTTTGACTAGTGTTTCGTTTCAAATTAAAATAGCGTCAGTTCGCAGCGAGTATAAAACTTTAACTATTTCTATGAAAATGGATTTGATTAAAGACGTGGACAGGAAAATTGAGAAGGGCAAGATTGCGAAAAAATATGGTATCGCCAATTCGACTGTTTCAACAATTCTAAAAAATCGCGCCAAAATTGAAAAGCGCAGCGAAGTGATGTACAATATTTGCTGTTTTCAATTTTTCTGTTTTAAAATTGAATTGATGGCCCAAGATCACATACTAAGGTAATTTATTTTAATTTTATTGAAACAACTGACAAAAATGAATGCAACATTGGCCAAATAAATGTGTTTGAAAATACATGTTAAAAATGCATTTGTTTGTACACTTGGAAATGTTTAGAAAGTGTGTTGATGGTTTAAAAACTTCCTACTTATTCTACTTCCCTAATTCGAAATTCGATTTTTTTTTTTCGAATTTTGGTCCCCTGAATTTCGTATTAAAGAGCTTTTACTATATACATTTTTTTCAAGGCATGCATCATGACTGTCCTCAAATTGTTATAATGCATAGAATTCCTTATGCATTAAGCCATGTATTCACTAGGGGACAAATTGTCCCTCAACAGCATGCGCGGCATAGAGTCTACGTGACGTTGGAACATCGTGCACTGTTCCGCAACCTCGCGCACGACATAGCGCGGCATTTCTACGTGCCGTGGCAACGTTGCCATGCGCACGGTACCCGAGCGAGCTCACTGCAACATTACGCAGAGTGTCAGTACCACATGGTATGTTTACAAGTGAATACGCATGCGCTGTATCTGTCAAGATGACAGTGTGGGGAAACGAAATTGTTCTTGAACTCATCGAGCTCTATCGATCGAAGTTCGCATAGAATGTCCGTCCTTCTTTCTCTTTGCAGTAAATAGTTTCGCATTCTCCTCTTTTTTCTCCTCTTACGTTTCGATAAACTCATTAACATAAACAGATACGCAGTTGTCATCATAACCTCATAGGGCGGCATTTCCGTGACGTGTGGAAAACAATAATTATTTGCAAAAAGGACCTTGTTTTTAATAATATTCAATTTACTACAGTAAAACCTCGTTAATTTGAAATTGCGACCCAAAAAAACATTTCGAATTGCGCGGAACCCCGTTTTCGCCAAATGTGATACCGCAGCTGTCATCCATAACCTCATCGGATGACATTTCCGCGACAAGATATGCGAGTCCCGGTGTGTACACGTCAATTGACCGCGTCATTGTCCCCGAAACATGAGCGTAGATGTTGATGCGACATGTCGAGCGGAATGTTTCGCGATTTGTCCCCTAGTGAATACATGGCTTTATTATATATTTTTATCTCGGCCCTACACAGTAATAAATACCACACATTTTGAGGGTTCTATTAAGACTTAACAATATTAATAATCAGTTTTTTTCAATTTGATTTCTTTCACAGTCTACAATGCATCCCTCGACTAGTGCAGTAGTGAGTTTGAAAAAAATTGCATAAATATATGTAATTGAGCCAAGATACTGATAAAAAAATTTAAAGATGCATTCTAGAGGAGTAGCTCCAATTTCAGATTTACTAATTGAATTACACGGGTCTCATATTTTGAATATGCCTGCATTATAGTGTTTCCCGTGTATTTCAATATTTTCTCGTGACATATTTTCCATCACATAAATAAATATAAATTAAATAAAATAATAAATAAAATAAAAGTGAATTGAAACTCAGTATGTTATCTTTAGTTAGAGGTCGTGATAAACTCAAATGAAAATGGAATCTTACATTATCTCGTAATATTAAGTAAAAAAACTGAAGAAAAAGATTTCTTGTTTTATTTACATGGTAAGAATTAGATATTCATTTTATCTTAATATACTGCGAATCAGACATTGTTTTGCGAAAGTACATTATCTGATAATTACAGCGAAAACAACTCTGCGATAATTCCGTTTGAGATTAGGACCGCCTGCTGTTTTCTGACTTAATTACTGCTGGAATTATTGTTTTTAATTATTGAATAAAATGATTATTTTTAAGTATGAAATTGTTGTAGTTGCACATATTTGTTAATATTGTTAAATATGAATAATGTTATATTTTTTTATATTTTCTAAATAGAAATGTTTGAAGTAATTTTGTTTTATTATTATTATTATACAATTACACAATCACACCACAGAACATGTCTTGAATGTCCATACAATTGGCGAAAAAACTTAATTTAAAAACAGTAATGACAATGAAAGAGTTGTGTTTTATTCTCTCCGTTTAATGGTAAGTAGGTTTGTTAGTTTTGATGTAAATATAAATTCTGTATGTGCATCTCTATTTAACCTATTCCAGGCCCAAGACGTATATGTACATATGTCAGAGCGCTTCCTGAATGCACGACATGGGCATGGACAAACAAAAATTTAAAATAAATTAACTCAAAATGATTGCACTGTTTTATTTTGTATCTGAAATGCAATGTACATAATGCTATATTACAACAATTAATTACAAAAGTTCAAATATTTACATAAAAATAATAACATGTAATAATAGGCATGATTAACTAATTAAAGAATAAGCGATTTTAGAGAAGAAAATATTTTGAAAGGATTCTAAAAAATGATCCAGTTTTATTATACTCATTGAGATTAATAAGATTTTCAATAAAATAAAAGTATAAAATTCTGCAATCGGTCATTTTAACTGAAACACTGATCAGAGCGAATGAAGTCATGCCTAAGTAAGCATTACCGTGTCTCGAACTGTTGTCATAGACACAATGCTATGTTTACTTAAGCTTAGATGTCACATAGACGCCATGACACCTGCAGGCGTTTTTGCGCAAAATTAAAATAGGAAGATGAAAATGCAATTATTTGCGTAAAAACTTTGTTTAGTACTGAAATAATGTTATTTTCAGTAATAGACGTATACCTACATTGTAGAAGGTTATTTCAAAATCTGTTAACAATGCCTATTATTTGATGTTTAGAAATATAATCGTCTCTGACAAGTTTCATGTAGTGTTTTGCAGTTATAATTTACTACAATTATATTGCATATATTCAAAGCGTAGCTGAATGGAAAATACTGTAGGAAACAATCAAAAATAAATATTTATCAATTTGCAAGTTATGAGATGAATTAAATATTTTGGATGCGAATTCTGTTCCACTATTGCATACTATTTTCATCAATTATTGAAAATGCATAGGTCTTTCGCTGGCATTTTTAAAAAGGTTTTGAAGAAATTAAGTAGTAAAAAAAAAATTTGCCATTCACAAACTAAATTTTCTATTTCGACTATGGTTCATTTATTTAAAATAAAATAGCGATGAAATGTGCAAAACACATTTGTATACAATACCATTAGGACGTCAAGGAATGGAATTATTATGGTGGATGTACAAGGATAGAACCTCAAACTATCATCTCAGATTGATTGGTAAAGGTCGCTATTTATGTATCAGTTACGCCATTCTATTCTATATACTCTATACTTACTGTCTTTAGGAGATTTGAGTCTTTTAGAGTTCTATAATAAGTCTGAAGTTCCAAAAATACCAAAATAAATGATGCCTCTATCTTATTGTGTGTAGGATTTCTAGTTTAACAGTTCTTTCAGATTGTTCTTCACATATTGGAAAATCACTTTGTTTACTTTCGTCTACAATGATCGCTTTTAAAGCGGTATCTTCATTTTTGGGAATCGAGTCGCTCTGAGTTACATCACCTCGATTCAAATTTTCCAAATTTATTAAATTATTTGTTATGTCGTTTGATCTGAATGTTGTATGTATGACTTTCTTTGGTTCACTTTTCACCCCTGTGGATAAAAAAACACCAAAGTTAGAACATTTTAATACATTTAGAACATTAGAACCGAACTTGGAACAGTTAGAACATTATATTAACTTAGGAATGAGTGTTACAGAAAACATATCAAAAATTAAATTGTTTTATGGGCCATTTCTCAGATCCCAATTAGATTAATAGAAATTTTCTGGGTATAGTTTTCTGGGATATTCCGCAGTGTATATATGACCTCTCTGGCCAACGTTTCGGTTCCTATTGCAGGGTCCATCAGCAGGGCTGAAACGTTGGCCAGATTGTCAGATAAACACGGCAGAATATCCCAGAACACGTGTAAAATTCTGAACGGCCGTGAAAAACATTTGTAACAGAAATTTATTTTAGAACAAAGTAAATCAAAATTTTAAACATAAACTGAATTAATCTGTGACAAATGTGTCTAGTTTCCACGACTCACCAAGGGTAGGGGCAAAAGGGTTAAGAGTCTCAGCAATCTGGAACTCCTGAGGATGCATGCGGCGCTTGTGAATACGGCAATTGGACCCATTGGTGAACGTACGCGGGCACCATGGACAAGTGTATGGGCGCTCACCAGTGTGAAGTTTAACGTGACCCTGTAATTTCAGTCAGTCAACAATAGAAGAATCATAGTCAATTCTAATATGAATTTTTAATTTCTACTTAATTTTTTTATTTTGTTTTATTGTAACATCACTTATGATATAATAAAATGACAATATATAATATATTAATTCGCTTGTCTGTGCATCCTTCGATACAAAGCAATCTCCACAGACTGCACACTATGTACATACTGAGCAATATGTTAATGCAAATATTTTGACAGGAAGTTAGAAGCATTAGAGATGGTCCTGTGAATTTCTTGGATACACACAACAAACAGCTCCATTTAAAAAAAAAGTTTAAACATGTTCATCTTCTACAATACAACTGTACAACGTATCATGAAGATGAACAGATCGGACAGCGCCAGAATTTCGAATGTGGTGTCTGTCATCTTTGTCATAGTGATCATGACTGCTCTTCCGAGTGCATAATGAAGCAGGAGCGATATAATCACTTCAAAATATGGCACAAGAAAAACTTAAGCAATCCGAAATAGTCTTAAAAATAGACATTTCCACATAAATAGTTTCATTTCTGTGAGACTTCTACAATTTATCTTAATTGAAATTGTCTCGTTTATATCCGTTTCACTTTATTGACTTTTGTTTGTGAAATAGTATTCTTAGTAATTGTGTATAGGTCAATCGCAATACTACGTATTAAGCATATGGATATTGAATAACACAGTTTAAAATTAACTTTTTACTACCTTTACATCTTTCCGTCTTTTGAAAGCTTTTGCACAAAATGGGCAGATGTGTTTAGCTCTTGAATCATGAACAAACAAGTGGTTTCTTAGCGTTCTCCTAGAATTAAGAAGCATCGGGCAGTGCGGGCACTGGTAAGCTGTATCTCCGTGAGTATCCAGATGACGCACCAAGGCCCCCTTAGTCTTGAAACTAAAAAGTAATAAAATAAGTAAAATTATTTTTTATTTTATTTATTCCTTGTATTCTTAAAACGATTCTCACTTTTATAAAGTACATACACTGAATGCAATATAAAGCTTAATTATAGTAAACATAGATTGGGAATTTATGAGTGATAAGATTCAGAATTTCTAATTATCGAGGTTCAAATTAACGGGGTTTTTACCGTAATACTTGAGAACTTAAAAAGGGTTCGTGCCCATTTTTAAGTTTTCAAGTAAATTCTTTGGAAGAAGTTAATAAATCACTCACCTCTTTTTACATTTGTTACAAACAAAGTTCTTTTCATCACCGTGTCGTACACGATGCTCATCTAAATTGGCTTTGGTTCCGAATGCGTGACCGCACAAATCACACACATATGGCTTGAGTTTCTCGTGAATGACGCGCTTATGAGTAATCAGGGCTCCTTTTGTAGCAAACCTTAAATGAATATGAGCGAAACGAGATTAGTTAGTTGTGACGTTGTGACCAAGTATGCCAGTTACTGTATAATATATCAAGTGGTAATAGTAGTTAAGAATGTGAAAATAACAAAATGTTTATCATACTTGTGTTCACATAAATCACACGGCAACACAAATCTCTCTTCTCTCGGCACATGTGTCATTTCGTGAGATTTGAGTATCCGGGATGTTGTGAATCGTTTTGCACACTTGCAGCACACGTACGGATACTCGTCCTTGGGAAGATGATACAGAGCGTGGTTCGTCAGCGCAGTTTTAGATCCAAATATTTTGTCACACGAGTCACACCTGAGGTAATAAAATATACAACTTTATTATGTCTGTAAGTTTACTCAAAAAATTATGTGAATTCCAATAAATTAAAGATTACTCGCAAAATATTATTTAGCACATTGTATTTTTCATTTTTAGTAAATTGGATTAAAAAATATCTTAAGCTCTTTATTAATTACATAATGGCTTGTTACAAAGTACACAGCTATTTTTAAATAAAATTAAATATCTGTATTATAGTTAATTCATGGTTAGGAATGTACAAATAATAAAGTACATCAAAAATATAAATCAGCACTTTAAATTCTAACAAAAAATGATAATTTGGTGCCACAGTCTTCTCACAGTCTTTTAGTAATTTATTATTTAGAGATAATGGGTTCGCTACATAGTATCTTTTTTTTGAAATCTTAAAGAATATTTGGGAAGCGTCTATTATCGATCCTGGTACCAGGAAGGTGAAAATAAAACACAAGGTAAATATGAAAGCACATGAAAATGTTACAAAATTAAGTTTAAGGTTGTATTTATCCCTGACTAATTTTACCGGAGTACCTGCTGAATATACAATTTCTACGTAAAAAAAATATTTTTTTTAAAGAGAAGCTGTAACAAATGACAACAACTCACTTGAAACATTTGGAAGGATCGTGTTTAGCAATGTGATGGAGCAGAGATCTTCTTGTTGTCAAATATTTGAAACAAACACACAGCACTTTAGCGTTGGTTTTGTGAGTTCTCTTCGCATGTAATTTCAAAGCATTCCAGTTGGAAAATTCCTTTTCGCAAACATGGCAGTCAAATCTGCAATTTTTTTTCAATAAAGATATTAACAGCAAGGAAATGGCGGCAAAGCCAATACTTTTTTCACAACATGGTCTAGTTAGTGGTCAGAGGTTCAAACTTCAGTCCAAGAAAGTATTAAGTTAGTCTTATTTTCATAGCATGAGCGTTTACCTTAGTTTGAAAATAGTGATAATATGCACTGCATTTTTGAAAAGTATATTTAATTTTTTTTATTATATATTGACTACAGATAATTAATTTTACTTAGTGTGTTATAATGTAGCAAGATTTTAGATCATTATTCTTTACATAAGTATACTAAAAAAAAAATTATGTTTCTGGTAAAGTTGGATAAATGATCCATTGCATCAGCAATGTCAGCCCTGATGGCAGATCCTGTGATGAACGTGGAACATCAGCCAGAGATGTACACAGTAAAATTTGAAAATTCTGTGTAAACCTGAGAGCATTTTTGAAACATTCAATGTTATATAAAAGTCATGATATTTGAAAATAGACATCAATATCATTATCATATCCTACTGATATGCATCAGCCCATTGCATTTTCTTTAACCCTTAAAATATTTTAGATAATATAGATATTATATTCACATTTTTTAAAATAAAATTTCGTCTTTTTAATTTATTTTATTTTATCTACGCTTCAACAGGTCTAGAGGCCCAATTACAGAAGCGAAATACATCACAAAACATCCAGGCTTGAGTTAATCACATAGATTAATTGTGACCTCACCGGGAATCGAACCTGGAACCCTCGGTGTGAGAAGCCAGTGTCATATCCACTGGGCTACGAGGGCCGCCTCTTTCTTTCTTTTATTTCTATAATATTTCTATAATGTATAGCATTTCCTTCTTTATCTTAGAACTAGCTGTAACCCATCAAAAACCCCATGTCGGTTCCTAAGGAATAAGTATGTATTTATTTTATTTAAAAAATAATTTTTGGGATTTTTTTTTTGCGGAAAAAAATTATACTATTAAAAAGTTACGGACGATACATAAAGTTACGGGGACGGACAGACAGACAGACAGACAGATGACAACATTATCATAATTGGGATAATGTTGTCAACTTGTTTACGATTCCTACGTATAAACAATTGTATAAAAATTTTAAAAATAGAGAAAAATTTTACAGAACTTAGTTTGAACTTACTTGAATATTCCATAATTTCTTTTTCTGGCTGGTTTCCTAACTTTTTCAAATTGGAGTTTACTTTTAATTTTTCGCTTTGGATCTGCGTCAGCGATTTCAAAGCATATTATGTCACCATTTTCATCGCGTAAGGTTTCTTGCTTTATGTGTTTGCGCTTCCTGATTTTAAGAGTGACAGGCTCAAACTCACCAACAGAACTATCTATCATTTCTCCTGTTGAAAAAGTAATTACAGCGTTAGCAGAATAATAACAAATAATATACAACATAAGATTAGGTGCATAAATTTTAAATTAAAATGTTCATTTGCAAATATATTACTTGCATACAAATTTTGCTGGATAAATATGTGCAAAGTAAAAATAATAATACAGTTACCATCCATAAGTTTTTCTAACTCATCGAAGACTTTCTCATTGTTCAAATCCATGGAAACATCTTTTTTTCGAGGTCTTCCTCTTTTCTTTTTAGTGGATTTACTTTTCCCATCAGTTTTCTTCTTAATATCTCTCAGATCACTCAATGGTAAATAGTCTAAATCATCTTCTTCGTTTGGAATGTAATCGTCTTGAAAATCATCCTGAAATAAATAATTATTTCACAATAAAACAAAATAATTATTTCACCTAGGTTAAAAGTTTTCAATTCAACTTAAGCCCAAAACTGTTAGTATTATGACCAAAACAATTTTAAAAAATTATGCCTATATTATCCTAGCTCTTATTACAATTGAATGTTTAAAAAATTACCGCAAGAAATCTAACATATTATATTAATCTCCATATGACGGTCCCAACATGTACTGTCGAATCTGTAATAAATTTATTTTCGTTTTACTATTTTAAACCATCCGATTTACACTATAGTTTTGGATAATGTTAAAAAATGGTTTACTTGTCCTTTAGTACATGCATTGTTTGATACGAAAAAACTTTTTTTTCTTAAACTTTGTTCGAAAATATAGAGTAAATTAAATGTTTTAAGAAAGTAGAACGAAAAAAGAATTTCTGCAGATTCAACAGTATACGTAGGGACCGTCGATATGTACTCTGAAACACGGATTATTTTGAGGTAAGTGTAGTATTTAACAAAGAAATTGAATTCAGACATTCACATTTACAATTTGCTGATAGTTAGACAACAGTATTTAAATAGGTACTAAACACAAGCTAGGCAAAATTGCCCTTGGGAGTCTGGAAGGCTCTGGATAGGAGGGGGGCAAAGAATCCAATTCGACACCACAGAAAATGTATGAAGAAAAAATATTTTAATAAGTTTTAGAGATATTTATGATCAAAGTGTACCCTTGTTCCGGAAATTGCATTAAAAACTCAAAATATCGGTGGCTATTTCTGTATACAACAATGCATCTAAGACTCAGGCTAGAATGGAAATGAAAATAAAAACCAAATAGATTTCTAAGTAAATAAATTTGCACTCACATCACATTCATTTTTTATTTTAACGGTATTTTCTCCTATTTCAAATTCCGATTTCAAGTACTGTAAATGGATGTCATCTTGTAGTACAGTATTTTTGTGAATTTCAAAGAAATACTGAGTTCGTTCACATTGGGTTACAAAGTTATGAAACCCTGTAAGTTTATCACTGCACTGGCGGCAAATATTTGTGGGCAAATCATCGCGGTTGATCTAAAATAACAATCATTAGTGAGGAAGCGTTAATAAAAAAAATATCCCAAAAATAAAAACCTTCAACGCCGCAACTTACTGAAATTATTGGGATATATTTTTCAATTAATTGTAAAATTCCTTTGCTTTCTCCGTCCACATTAAATAAAATACTTTCACATCCCTCACTGTTTACACAAAGGCGACAAACGCTATCCCAAGACAATGCCATATTTAACGATGTTTTTAATCACAAATATTAATGTATTTAACTTAAAACATATTTGATAACTAGAACTTAACAAATATATAAACAATAGAACTCCTCCTCATACACATTATCTGACACGAATCTGACGTTTAAGGGAAAACAATGTTGTCTCTCTTAAAAAAGTAGTTTCAAATATTCGTAACTAGGTGAGTACCTAAACAACACCGTTCGGAAAATCAAGATTGAAATATTATTTTAAAATGTTGGAAAACAAAATGGTTATTTTAGAAATTATACGCTTATTTTGTCATATTTTTATATACATACTCTTTAAGCTGTCTCCCTTGCCTCCTCCGTGGTGCAAATCCGTTAATATACATAACTAAATGTATATATACTGAAATTATTAATTTGGACATTTTAGGTAAATCTTGTACTCCTAAGGATAATCACATCGAACATGATTTGTTATTTCCCATTGAATTGAATAAAAAGTACAAATTTTATTTATTTAGGAAATTTACTAAAACACAGATCCAAAATAATTTCATTTGTTTAACACTGTACTTTTTATGTTGAGATGCCCCAGTACACGAATTTCGTATTTGCTCTCGATTTTGCTAAATTTAAGGTAAACTTATTAAATCATTTTACAAAACCCATAGCTAAACAGGCTTTTAATCAATTTTATTATGATAGATCCACTTACTCTTGAAGCATTTCCTCAAAAAAATATGAACAAATATATTGTTATAACATCAAAAAAATTATAACCCCGAAACACTATTTTAGTTTTCATGCAATAGAGTTATCTTTGGTACACTTAATCTCGTAGATTTTCAAATGAAGACCAACTATTTTATTTACAAATTGATTAATAAAGTTTGTAGAAGAAGTGGTGCTATTCAGACATTAATATTTTTTGACATGTTATTAAATATATTGTTTTAAAGAAAACAAAAATTAAACGTTCTCTTTCCTATATTGCAGTATCCATAAAACCATTAAAATATCGATTATTTTAATTAAATTTCACGTGCGTACTAAGAAAATTTGACTGTCATTAATATAAAAATATTCAAAAAATTATAGCTCATACTCAAGAATTAGAATTAATTAAATCGTATAGTCTGCTATAGCCGTGCGCGGCGCTGAGCGCGGGGGGCCGCGTGAGCCCACGCATTTCAGACTATACCCCAGCAAAAGGCTCTTTGTCATCTTCGTGTTCCATTTCTTGCTTGAAATCATGTAAGGCCACTAAAAAAGACGTGATTGTAACTTAAAAGGCTTTGGAAATATTAAAACAAAAATAATAAAATAAATAAATAAAAAAAAGAATAAATAAAAAAGTGTTTTTAACTTAACTTACAAAATAATACAATTTTATTGTTCGGAAACATTAAAGTTCATCTGGTGTACGGTTTATATAAAGATATTTATTTCTTCATGCTTTTAATAATGTTTTAGCTTTCCATTATGATTAAATAGATTTACAACACGATTTGATAAAGTTTTATCAGGGTGATATTTTTACATAAATATTTGCACCTCATTCCATTCGCGCATGCTTCGTAGATCGAGGACCTAGAAACATCTTCTATTCGTATGTCAGTATCTGAAGATAGTATTTTTCCATATTAGTGTCTCCCTGTCTGTTCGTGAGCCGAAATTTTGTTCGCAAACTGAAACATTTTTTGGTCAGGATTTTTGTCTGTAAACCGATTTGTAAGTCGTTCGTTAACTGAGGTTCCATGTTATTGTTTTTTTCCTGGGTATTGGTGTAAATAGTGAAATTATATTCATTCTATTGCATGGAATCCTTCTATTATACAGGGTGTCCGTATCTCGACTTCAAGCCGAAATCGGGTGATAGGCCAAGTCATAATAGTTATCAGAAAAATATTTTAAAAATCTAAGTCAAGTGTTTTAAAAATTATAAACATTTAAAAAAATCAAAAAAATCTACACCTTGTGACGGTCTTTTCACTCCTGTTGCTACAAATCTGTATTTTTCTTCATTTTTTTTATTATTATGTAACCCTGAATAATGCTTCTGTAACTTTTGTCAAAATTCAAAGCTCCAGCTTTGAAGAAAATGTCACTTTTTGACCAAATCAATTATTCAAAATCAATACTTTGCCCAGTTTTAACCGACTGTTTTTTTATTATTTTTTATTTTTTAAATATTTTTATGATAACTATCATGACTTGGCCTATCACCCGATTTCGGCTTGACGTCGAGATACGGGACACCCTGTATATATTCCGCCAAATTCTGAAAATAGCAATCATGGCTATTTCGGTATCTTGACGGTTATTGCATAGTATTGTAACGCCGTCAATTTTGACGTTATTACGTTTGACAGGTTTAAAATTAATGAATTCAACCAATCAGAAAGCTCTAAAACGTAAAAAAACGTTTAGTTATTCACAATCTGTGAATAACTTAACATTGTTGAATTCATTAATTCCAAACCCCTTAAACTTAAATAACGTAAAAACTGGCAGCGTTACAATATTATGCAATAACTGTCAAAATACCGAAATAGTATCTATATAATGATTGCTATTTTTAGAATTCGGCCGATTACATTTTGACAGATCAAATAGTTCGCATCTTATAATAAAACGATGACTTGTCATTTTTTAATAAAAACAATATATTACGTCTGTGCTTTTAATTAAGGAAAAATAAATAAAAAGTTTTGTCAGAAGTGGGATTCGAACCCACGCCCACAGAAGTGGACTGCGACCTGAACGCAGCGCCTTAGACCGCTCGGCCATCCTGACTTATCCCGTTCATTCAGAATACACAACCCGTATCGATACTCCGTCAGAATATATATTTTTATATTATTTTGGTGAATAATATTAGTAACACTAGTCAAGAAACAAGTTTGATACAATCTCCAGTAAAATTTCCACATCAATTTCGAATCAATCGCTAAGGTACAGTTGCCGGCAAACTTCTTGAAATTCTTTGGCGTGGTGGGGGAATGCGCAGAAGACAAAATTTGGGTCTCTTTGGTGCAATGGTATATGCGCAAACTTCCCCCCACTACGCCGTAAAATTTCAAGATGTTTGCCGGCTACTGTAACAAAGTTTGACCGGGAAAAGCGCTTGTCTTCTCTATATTGCGTTTCTTTGGTGTGGACTTTGAATCAATCTGACCAAGAAACAATGATTTAACCCTTCCCCCATTCTCAGGATAGACGGAAGGTAGTTATTTGTGCACGCGTAATGTTTTTACGAGATATGTCACGTTAAATTGAGGGAGAGTACAATGTTATATGTTCAAAAAATATCCAACCTTTGGTCGGCAAAACACATTTATACTTACTCAAGTGTTATACTCTAACTTAATCTAATCTCCTTCAAAGCAGTCCCCTTGATAATGCGCGAACTTTTTCCAGCGGTCGGTGGAACGGTGTCCAGCTGGGCCGTCGCGTTCCGCATAAGGGGTCATCCATAAATTACGTCACACGATAAGGGGGTCAACAAAGTGTGATATTGTTTGATAAGGGGGGGCGGAGGGAGTCACAAGCATGGTGACGTCACATGTATAAATCTAAAGTATTAAAATCAACTGGAACGAAAACCTTTAAAATATTAATATACCTACACGTAGAATGTTCCTAACATTATCCAAATCGAGAACGAAGTGACTGCTATGCCAGTCATAAATAATATAAAGGAATGGATTCAAAGTCTATGGACACGAGATGATTAAATTTTGTATTGTTAATTTGTGTTATATTTCTAAAATGCTTAATTTATTGTTGATTTGATGAAAAAGTATTTTAATTAGAAATATGTATATAAATAATTTTTTAATTGCTGTCTTAATTTGATAATTTTTAAATTATAAATTGCGAAATATGTGATGTCACACTGTCACAGGCGGTCTCACAAAATATGTGAGACCACCTGTGACAAGGATGGGGGGAGGGGCTGCAAAAATCATGAAATTCGTGACGTAATATGGATGGCCCCTAATCTGCCGTATTCTCATTATAACAACGGCTTTATAATTATACATTAAATAGATGGGACGTACGCGTAAAGTTTCTATGAAAAATGTCAAGACGTCTATCAACGTCAAAATCGACGAATCGATAACGCTGAAAATATCAAGATTGTTATAATTTGGTGATTGTAACCCCAACGCTCAAAAATAGAGAAACGTCAAGTCATCTGTCAAATGTCCGTATTTGTATAATTGTGACGTAAGTATTGGCTTTAATTTAATATTTGAACTCTTTGAATGAATAAATTTGTAGATGTGTATGAAACTAATTGATTTCTATTAACTTTTATAATAAGTATTTTATACAAATCATCTATCTATAAAAACTTGTATTTTAGACAAAACATCAGATTAAAATGACTGGTATATATAGATATAAATGTCGCTTTGACATCAAATAAAAAAGACTTTTTTAAGAACACCCAAATACCGTGGAGGTCCGACATTAAAATCGTGTAACAAAATATTAATGTGTTGTCTAAATGATTTGTGTCTTATATTACACATTTCTCTCACTTAACATGTCGCATTAATTATAGCATGTAGATTCCCGACTACTTTTCAAAGGACTCGTCTAAAATTGCAAATGTATAAATGTGAGTTAATTTAGTATTTACACGAGTATAATAATTCGGACCGGTTCTAGAAAATGGACTTTGGCGCAGACGTTACAACAATGAGCTCTATACTCTATTTAAGAAGCCAAACGTCACAAATTTATAAAACTGTGAAGACTTCGGCGGCTGAGTCATGTGGAGAGAATGTCCGAGCATCAAGCACCAAAGTCCCTGCTGAACTTAAGGCCAATAGGGCGAAGGAGCTTAGGAAGGCCAAAATTAAGATGGAGTGACAACGTTCTCAAAGACATCTCTGCCTTAGAGCTTCGAAACTGGAGAGAGCTGGCACTAGACCGAGATGAGTGGAGGAAAATTATTGAGGAGGCCAAGACCCACCAAGGGTTGTAGTGCCAAGAATGATGATGATGATGAATAATTTAATAACTTCTCGTCTATTTTTGAGTGTTTGGGTGGTAATCACTAATCACCAAACAAGGCGGACTGTCGTAAATCTATTTTTAATTTTCAATTATATTTTGTTTTAAATACAAATAAATACTTATGTATACAAATAAAATAGAAAAAAGAAAAATTGAAAGTCCCCAGGCTGCAAAAGTATGCTGGCATAAGGGTGTGGGGTGGCCGTTATCCGGCTCCCACTGTTTATGAAAGTTGTGTAAAAATATCTTTCTGGAGAGGCGCAATTGGTTTTAGTCGGTTTTTATTTGAGCGAAACAATGGAGTAGTCGGATATGCAGTTCTCTCCGTGCCTCAGCTGATAAGGCCTGACGTCAGCGGAACTGCGAAGCGACGTGTGTGGGCCGCTGAAGTTTTTGACAGCTGAGCGTGGTGTGTGACGTCACGGTGAAAAGCTGGCGTTGTGCAGATGTGGAGTGGTCCGCGAGGCGTTGATGAGGATGGTGGTGATGGCAGGCGTAGAGTGGCTAACGATGAAGGCACGTAGACGGTGGCGTAGCGTCGGTTCCAACGACGCTCGGCGACTGAGATTGTGCACTGGTGACATGTTTCTCAGCCGGTTCGTGTTTCTCGTGGGAATTTTTTGTTACGGCGCTGGTTATTTTTGCTGTAGGTCAATGGGATGTTAAACCCTACAAGGGAATATCAAAAACTATAAGTAGGTACATATCTACTTAATAACTATAGTACAGAAGTACTAAACACAATAAATTTAACAATTAACATCTTTAAATTATAGACAAACACGTAAAATCTTTTAAATAACGCGATTTATGTACTACTTACTTACTTACTTACTTACCATCACGCCGTTTCCCCGTGGGGGTAGGCAGAGAGGATAGAGCGCCATACTCTTCTGTCCTGACATACAACTTTCGCTTCGTCTACATTTATACATCTTCGCATGCAAACTCGACGGCTGTTCAGGCTTCTAACAGGACCATCTTCCAGTATCTGGTTAATCTGGTCATGCCACGTTTTACGTACTACCTCCCCTCCAACACAAGTCCTTTGAGTTTCTTATTGAAGAGGCCTATTTTATTAATCTTCTTCATGTCACTGGCAAGTCCATTATATAACTCAGAGGTTATATAAATGAATCCAAGTATTTCTCTATCGGTTCTCGGCGTATCTACGTCTTGTCTATTTACCAGTGTTGGGGTAACAATTCACCGAAATAACAATCTCGATATTTTCAGAACACGGAAGTCTAATCCGTGTACCCGGGCGTGAGAAACAGCCCGTGTCGTGAAGGTATTTTCACAAACAGTACGCCCACGCAATTCGAGGAATACGGGTGAAATTTGTAAATTATACTGCCATAAGACTTAAATGTAAATTTGACAGCGAATTTTGTTAATTGAAGGTGCTTTCATGAAATAAATTTCCATCGGAATTTGGACCGTGAGCGCCGTTGCTGATTTGAATATTTCCCCCCGGAAGAGAAAGGTGGATGGATCTAAGTGACAGTGAGGAACAATTATTTTTCAATGGAATTGTATAAATTCCGAAATGAAGGAGAATGTATTAATGGGACGGAAGGGTGTCGGTGAAATTAATAATTACTATTGTTACCGCCGTCTTCGATAGCTCTGTGTTTTTTGATCTTTTCGTTATTGATTTAAAATTTAGTTCGATCCAAGTAGAAAATCTACGACTTACCTTTAGTCGACTGGTGGGCCGCCTGTCTCCGTGTACTCAATCTTCCGTATTCAATCCGCCGTATTCCTCGTCTTGTTTTTCACCTTTTTAATACACACAATAGCTCCAAAAATAGTATCGTCTCTTCCGAGTTCACACAAGCAAATCTGCCGCGCCGACTGACAGCCGTGTGTTTCTGCGCACCGCCGCCAGGGGCCATAGATCGCTACTAGGACGAACATCTCAAACCAATAAAGAAATGTGTGTCTAATGTGTTGTGTGTACTTGTATAAACGCCTAAACAACTATATTTCAGCGTTTCCTTTCAACGGAAACATAAGTATCAATCTTCTTTGGTAGAATCAACAATAAGGTATGGCATACGATCGTGGGACTCACCAGTAAATCAAATATGAAACCAATAAAAAATCTCTAACCTGCCATTGTAAAAAAAATCGTAACCCCACAAGTTCATGATCAAGGACAAAATATTAAACTATAGGTCGACCACAATCAAAAGACCATTCTCTAGCTTTGTCCGGTAAGAAGAAAGCGGGGGAAAGTTGCCTGGCAAGCCCGTATTACAAGCCCCAATATGATATTCCAAATAAATATATTTTTTTTAAGACATTAATAATATAGTCTATATTATAATTATCTTGAAGAAGGTTGAGTCCAACCGAAACTAGTTGACAAATATATAGCAATAAAGTGGTTTAAAACATAGTATTTAATTTATTCTTAAATGTCTTATAATGTCAAGCCACAAAGTGTTTTCTTGCTTTGAAAAGTTAATATATTTTTTAGCTTAAAAAAGGTTACTCACTTATTAGAAAACTTCTTTTGTGTTCATTTTTTGCATCGTAACAACACACGTATTTTTTGCGCACATTCTTTTGAATGCGGTCTAGCTACATTATACACCTACATCCGCCAATATTCTGCCAGTTCATGGGTTAAAAATATTTCTAGTGATTAAGGGGGGGGGGGGGGTAAGGTTTTTAACATTTTTTTTTGCATTTTATTTTTAATTTTTTAAATGAATGTATAACATCGCAAAAATTTCAAGTCAATCGGAGCAAAATTGACGAAATTATGAACATTTGAGCGATACTCAAGCCATGTATTCACTAGGGGACAAATTGTCCCTCAACAGCATGCGCGGCATAGAGTCTACGTGACGTTTGCACGTCGTGCACTTTTTCGCGTTCCGCGACCCTCGCGCACAACATAGCGCGGGCATTTCTACGTGCCGTGGCAACGTTCCATTCGCACGTTAACCAACCCGAGCGTACTCACTTGCAAACATCTGGCGGAGGCGTCAGTACCACGTGGTAGTTTACAGTGAAGACGCATGCGCTGTATCTGTCAAGATGACAATGTGGGGAAACGAAATCGTTCTCGAACTCATCGAGCTGTATCGATCGAAGATCGCATAGAATGTCCGTCCTTCTTTCTCTTTGCAGTTAATAATTTCGCATTCTCCTCTTTTTCTCCTCTTACTTTTCGATAAACTCATTAACATAAACAGATACGCGGCTATCATCATACCCTCATAGGGCGATATATTTCCGCGACGTCTGGAAAACAATAATTATTTGCAAAAAGGACCTTGTTTTTAATAATATTCAATTTACTACAGTAAAACCTCGTTAATTTGAAATTGCGACCCAAAAAAACATTTCGAATTGCGCGGAACCCCGTTTTCGCCAAATGTGATACTGCAGCTGTCATCCATAACCTCATCGGATGACATTTCCGCGACAAGATATGCGAGTCCCGGTGTGTGCACGTCAATTGACCGCGTCATTGTCCCCGAAACATGAGCGTACATGTTGATGCGACATGTCGAGCGGAATGTTTCGCGATTTGTCCCCTAGTGAATACATGGCTTCAGACTGCTTTCTATACCTGCTCGGGCAGCTGAGAGACGCGCTCACCTGAGGAGACCGGACGTGCTATTGTATTGGAAGAGTTTTGCGTAGACAAGGACAAAAAGATGCTGATGATGAAAGCTCTTTGCTGTGTGAACATGGCATCGACAATTATGTGTAAGTATAAAATAAGTGTTAAGTTTTATTTTGAATTTTACAGTGTGGAAAACTTTAAAGCGTGTTCCCCACATCTCACGTTTTCAAAGTCGGTGTCCATCATAACTTCAAAACTACTGCACCGATTCTTTTAAAATTTCTATTTCTGTACATAATTTACGAGGTAACGCTGTCGAGTTTTTTTCAAATTTATTATTAATTTATATTTTTAATAACAAATAAGTCGATATTTTTCGCAAAAAATCGCGTTTTTCCATTCAAAGTGTTGCAAAAAATTGAAAAATTGAAATTTCAAAAAACCCTCCCAGCGTTACCTGGGATAACCTATTATCTAACGAATGAACATTGATCTTTTGATTTCAGATGATTTAGCACCAAGTTATGATGGACACCGCAATTCTCCTTTTTTCCGAGACACGTCCGAATAATTGCTACCATTGCCGTAATTTTCAATATTTCGTCTTGAAAATTTTACACAATATTCTTCAAATGTCATACTTTAATGTATTATTGGTTTTAATAAAGAGGTTTTAACTGTGTCGTTACAAAAAATTCACAAAAACATGCCTTTTTTTGTACGAATTAACCTTACCCCCCCCTTAAAGAAAATCACAAGAGGGTGGTTGCTCATGGCAGAAACACAAGAAGTGCTAAAAATCAAGCAAACAAATCAATTGTTCCGAGAGTAACAAACAACTATGGAATGAGAACACTAGAATATTTGGTGGCCATGCTATTGAACGAACTGCAAGGCGCCCTTCCAACATGCCTGTCGACTTCAAAATTGGTGGTGGAATTCAGGAGATGGTAAATGTAGTGTGGCGCCGGCCTAAAGTCAATGTTTTCATTTTATTTAATAATAATATCAGCTAATGGATTCTAATTACGGTTACGGATGGACATTCGAAATTATTATTATGGTTGTTGTTGTGTGTGGGGATTGTGGGTGTGATAATGTTATGTATTATAATCAAAGTATCTAAAAACATATAAATAAATATGAAGAAAATGTTGTGTAGCCATAAATTTAAAAGTGTGTATGAGTATGATGCGATGATACGTGTTCCTTGTAATTTTATTTGGATTGCAATCAACTTACTGAAAAGCGACTTGAAGCATTTGAGATGTGGATCTACAAGAGGCTTTTAAAAGTAAGCTGGATCGGTAGAGTTAGATACTAGACAATGGCGTGATCTCGATGCCAAAGGAAAAAATCATTAAAACAATAAAAACCCGAATTTGCAGTACTTTGGTCAATTTATGAAAAAAAAACGAGTTCCCGCACCGCACCATTTAAGGCAAGAAGAAATCAGCCTGAAAATCTAAGGTAATAAAAAGGCAGGGAAGTCTGCAGTCAGTCAGTTATCATAAGCTCATCAAACTCCGCCACCGGAGCTAGATGAACGCCTCTAATCGAATGCCGGTGCCGGAGAAAGGCTTCCTTTCCCAGATCCTATCCTTCCCAAAGACTTTCCCTGTGCCAAGATTGCGGTAACCAGCCCCTTTGACGGCACTCCACCTTATCTTTCCCCTTATCCCTGCCCCCTATGGCATTCAACACACCGCTGCACACCGATCGTCTCGCCTCGATGTGCCACTGGACTAGAACCTCCAATAAGAATGTTTGAATATTCGAACCTCGAATATATTCGCCTGTTTTCGTTATTCGAATACTTTAAAAAGTATTCGCTCATATTTATATTATAAGATTTTTAATATTTTTCTAAACGAAACAAAAGTTTACGAACCCTGGAAGTCCTATTCAAGAATTTTCAGGTATACGATTTTTTCTCGGAGTCGGACATCAAAGATGTAAACGCCGTAAATTGTCGGACATTTTTTGTATTTGCCTTTTTTAAAAAGTCTTTTGGTTTATTGTTTTATGACAATAAGCACTTACGGTTAACATACTTTGTTTTGTCAACGATGGAGTCGGCTTTCTATTAATGTTTAGTATTAAGTTTTCATAAATACTTGAGCCGACAAACAAGAAGTTATGTACAAAATAATTTAAAAATAAACTTGCACGTGGGGTGTGAGATATGAAGTAATATAAACATATTTAAAATTTTGTCAGTTATAGAGAGAATACTTTATCGAGTCGTCTGTAACTAATTACAGTTATACTAACTACAGTTATCGAGTCGTCTGTATCTAATTTTTTATCGTTTTTATATATGTATATTTCCAAAATTGAAATATATTTTTTTGAGTTTTTTTTTTAATTTGCATTTCTAAATTCAACATTATTTTTCAATATATTTGTTTTTTTTAAAACATATATTAAAAAAAAATAAAATAGATAAATTCTCTACAATTATTATAATTTTTTAAAAATATATACAATGTATTTATCTATATTTATCATCCGAAGTAAATTATTCCATTCTTACAAATTTCAAACTTACTCAATATATTATCATTAACTATTCGATATTCGAATAGTTGGAATCACGAATATTTGGAGGTTCTACACTAGACCCATGCGTGGCGGGGTGGCCGGTGAGTCTGATGGCGTGCATCTTTCTCACTCTAAACAAAGTCATATGCACAGCTTCGCCTTCTAAACCTGACCCCTTCCCTTGTGAAATATGCGGGAGAGAGTGCGCCTCTCGAATAGGGCTATTTTCCCATCGCAAAGTCCATGAGAGGTGCAGCAACAACTAAGTCAGAATGGAGAGGGGATCCTCGATCACGAGGCCCGTCTACAACAACAACGATTATCTTATTTACAAATCCAGACACATACAGTACTCCATCCTTCAGCTCGTCATGAAGGGGAAGATTGAGGGTCGTAAGGAGGCGGCGTTCCTGGCTTCGAAACATCCGAGAGTGGACCGGGATAAGAAGCGTGCGTTCCGCACTGCCCTGGACAGGGAAACTTTCTCCCAGATGATCGCCGACGCCGGGGGGACCCGACAGGGCACATGAAGAAAAAGACGAAGAAGACACATAAAACTGTTCGAAGAATATTTTTTCTTCTTCTGTATGAAGGCTTGAACTTTGTGGTGACATTATTATTAAAATAAAACACAAATTACTTTGTTTTCACCACTTTATTAGATTAAAAAATCTACATGTTTCGAGAACAATGTTCTCTTCCTCAGGATTATTGTGTACAACACTTGAAACAGGTTTATTTTAACACATAAAACTGTTTCAAGTGTTGTAAACAAGATAATGATAAACAATAGAAGAATAAATTTTGAGCTGAAAAAATATTCAGGTAAATAAATAAAATACCTGTGTGTAGGTACCTACTCAAGATCCGTTTTTTGTCTCTGAACTAAATAGATTTTTCCATTAGCCTCCTCTCGTATTTCTCTATAAGGGTACATCCGTTGGTACTTACCCGCCTTAAAAATAACTGGTTTATTTTGCTTACACATTTTTACGCATCCACACAAAAATAATATAAAAATAAGAACAATTTTAACGTTAATGATAAGAGGTAATAACATTTTACTTTATAATGTATATTAATAAACTGGAAAATTTGTATACTGGCAACTCGCTGCTTCACTACTGAGGGATCAAGAAAAACATGCAACACTAACCAACCAATCATCACTCCGGTTCCCCACAGACGTTGACAGAGAGGATAGAACGCCGTATTCTTCTAACAACACTATATTGTTATAAAGCTCACTTTAAATAATTTTTTTTTACTAAGTAAAGGGCGGGGGCGTGCAGTGGGAGGATTGAAGAATGACTTTTACGTAACTGTATATTTTGAATTTTTTAAAAAATAAAACATACATCGTAATATTCCAATTACAATATTTATCGAATTATTAATATTTGAATAGATTATAATATTCTGTCAAATGAATATTAAATTTATATTTTTTTTCAAAATATATGTTCACGTAAAAGTCATGATTCAATGTACTCACTGTATGCACATATTAACGGGTAACTACTAATTTTTAAATAATATTAAAATATGATGTTATATAAAAAATAGCTGTAACCCGTCAAAAAATGACGGTACTTTTACACGTCGATTCCTAAAGAATAAATATTTATTTATTTATAAAAAAATAAAAAAAAAAGATTAAAAAAAAGGATTAAAATTATCCAAAAGACGTTTTATAGTAAAATAATTTTAATATAATAAGAAAAAAATTGAGACCACGGTAAAAATGGACCCGCCAACTAATTAATATATTCTACATTAAAAAAGCGAAGCCGTCGGAAGGTAATGAATGATTCTGAAAATTTCATCAGAAATGTTTAAATAATAAATATTAAGTCTATTGAAAAATTCATTTTATACGTAAAGCCTAATGGATAATTTTCTGGGAGCGAAGTTAGAAATGAGTGCCTAAGTTGCTTCATTATGTTCTGTTGAATATTTATCATCCGTCACATTTTAAGGAGATTAGGAATAAAGTATAATGTGAATTTCCCAGAAAGTTTCCCAAAAACTAAAAGGAGGAAAATAATTTATATTAATATCAATTATATTAATATAATAAGAATAAGGAAATGTATCTACATATTCGTTAGATTAAGAAATATTGTAAATACAAAAATTATTAAAAATGTTTATTACGTCATTGTTCACTCTCTACTCGTATACGGTGTTATCGGATGGGGAGGTTGTTATGAAAAAAAACATAAACTCTACATTTCTAACAAAAGATCTCTTTAAATTGTTTCCAGTACCAAACGTAGATGATATTTTTTTATTTAAACCGCTTATATTATATTACTAGTTTCTATATCTTCACCGGATTAACTGAGACCGACCATCATCATACACACACCACAGCCAAACTCTCATCACTCTTTACACATACCCCCATATCTGTGTACAACGTCACGCACAGAATACATACGCACTCCACTCAGCCACAATCCCATACACCTCACTCCACTTCTCCCTCTAACTCCCACTCCTATCCCTCTATTTAATATATGTTCTCTTTATTGCTTGATTTAACATTTTATGCCATGGATCTCTATAATTGGTCTACGAATTACCCAATACGTTATGTATTATTATAATAAATTGAATACTGTTGAGATTCCCAAAATAAAAAAATAAAAAAATATTTTCAAGCAAGTTTCCATATTAAAAATATGTAAAGAAAAAAACCTTACAGAAAACCAGGAATATTTCAAACTTGTGAGAAATGGAAACCAATTCATAATGTCTAAATGTAAAACGACCCAAATGCAGCATCACTATATTTATAAAGCCATTAATTACTATAATAATTATTTACCTATCGAGATACGATGCATCAGTAACCTCTCAGAGCAAATCAAAAAAATTAAAATTTTCCTAAAATCAAACTTAAATTCATAAATCATTTAAACCTATAGCTTTTTTCAAAATAACTCCTATACTTTCATCATCAATTTACCTTTTTACTGTATTAATAAATAACTTGT